>JAJQOW010002433.1:0-17622 GCA_037975125.1 Latrodectus hesperus | reverse complement strand
AGAACATTTGAAGAAAATTCTTGCACCTGTGTTAGGGCCATCAGACAGTAAGGGTCCATTAGTAAAGATTAGAATCCATTCTGGTTCGGGGTAAAAAAATTCTCAATGCTTCGAGAGCAAGGGCTCTCAGGATAGAAGGGTCAGTACTACTTTCAATTCCTTTTTGACCCAGGTCAAGATTAATCTAGAAAGGTTAAAACATTTTCTCGATTAATCTTGACCTGGGTCATTCTTCTGAATAATTTTTCTTCATAAAATTGTGTACATAAAATTTTACATTCGTAAAATCAAGCAGGATCATGAAATCAAGTAAAAACAGAAATTTTTGTACTCATTGTGGAAATTAACATTTAAGAATTTTCTTTTACAGTGTTGTTAAAAAATTGTAAAATAATTTTCTTTTTTTTTATTAAGTTAAAATTACTTTATCAAATATTTTTATGAAATTTTGTAAATAAAAAACACACACATACACCTATACTTGTTCAACAACAAAAAAAATATTTTTAATAATATTAGAATTTCAAATTCCTAGGCCTGAATATTTAGAATAATTTTTATTACACATTGATACACATTTTATTCCAAAAAAAAAAAAAAAATTCGTTATTGTTAGAAATATAAGAATTTTAAGTACTTTCTCATATGACTGTTCAGAATTTTCCTTAATAGTATAACTGTAATTTTATTTCTTAAAAATTTCTTGTTCGACAATTACTTTGTCTTACTTTCCAGCCAACAACTTATCGCAAACTTTTTCAACTATTTAAAAAAAATTGCAAAAATAAAAACGTGCACTTCATTTAAAAAAAGACATTTTTTATTATTGGAAATATTAGGGAGTTTAAAACACACTTGATATGACTATTGAGAATCATCATTAATATAATAATTGTAATTTGATTTCTTAAAAATCTCTTGTTCTGATTCTTAATTCACCGGACTTTTTTACCAAAAACTTTTCACGAACTTTTTCAAATATGTTTAGAAAATTTTGTGAAATATACACTATTAAAAATATTCCTTATTATTAGAGTTATTAGAATTTTATGTGCTCATGACTTTTCAGAATCTTCATTAATAACGTAACTGTAATTTGATTTCTTAAAAATCTCTTGTTCCGTCTCTTTATCCGCTTGAAGCTATGTTAAATTAGCTATTCTTTAATCAAATATCATCTTTAGATTTAATGAGCGACATCGGTGACATCTGCTCTAAGCGATGGAATGTCTTTGAGGATGGAAGAAATGGTTAAACCTTTCGTTCTCTCAGAGTCACTGAGCCCGTTAGCGCAAGCACAATCGAATTCCGGCCCGAGAGCACGTGCCTTTGATCAAGTGAGTCGACGACAGACCCATTAAGTCCCGGAGATCAAAGGCTTCGATAATCAACGACCCGCTGTGAGCTGCCATCAACTTTTATAATCACATTACAGCCTTTCTCTTCTCTTCATACACCAGCTAATCGGATAGGAAAAGCACAAGTAAATCTTCCAATTTGGAGATTCACTCGCATGTTCCGGAGGATCCTTGGGCCATTCCGAATGTCAGGGAGATAAAGCGACGCGCATCTAGCTCCAGAAACAGATCGCTGCCTTAATTAAATTCATTTGTCGCTCATGTTGCTGTTCGATTTCCCAACGGACTCCAGAAGGCCAATCATGGAAGCCATTCATTTTTTTTGTTTCTTTTTCGTTGTCCCAGCAATTCTCTGTGTTCTGCATATGCGTTTCATCGTATGACCTCAGCCTGTATTCAGATAATTGCTCTTTGGTTCATTTTTTATTGATGTAGGAAATTAAAGTAATCAAATAATAAATTGTATTACGTTTATATTAGTGGAGACATTTTTAGAGCGTTGACTTGAGAAGTTCTGTTTTATATGGGATGGTTCATATAGTTTCTTAATTTCATTAGTTTTAAAAGGAAAAATATATATGTCCTTAATAAAGTAATCTAATCTTTTTATAACTATCTTAATAAAGAGCGAAATAACTGAATTATAAATGCTAATCACAAACATAGAATAATCCCATGCGGAAATGAAGTATAGTCGAATAATTATGCATAAAGTGGTATCTTTTACCGTATATGCTAGAAACTGCTTAATTAAAAATAAAATTAAGTGAAATGATGTCAAATAGAAGTTCTTTTATGTGCTTATAATTCAATTTATGTGCTTACGTTTTATCATCTTATTTGAATTTTATTAATCAATCATTAACAACGTTAGTATTCACTTATCAATGAAATCAAGAGAAATATAGAGTAACTTTATTAAAATCATACTTCAGCTAATTTTGCCTAAAAAGTTTTATGGTGTTTAATTATTTAATTTCGAACTATTATAAATAAGTTTTTGTTTTAATAATATGAATATTTTATTAAGAGCTATTTGTATTATATTGTAGATGTTTAATAAAGAAATGACATTAATAATGAGTTCCAGAAATATAAAATAGAAACAAGTTTGAAGATGCTTAGCTTGAAAATTTTCAAAATTTTTCTTGCAAATTATTTGAATTGAAAATATTTAGTCTCTAAATGTGTTCATTTACGAACTGATGTAATGTAACGAGAAATTCTTCGCTATTTAAAAATTGATGTGACGGAAAGGGCTTTGTTTTATCCTGTCGTTTTTTAGGACATTCTTTTATTACATATATGAATACATAATCATTAAATGTTTGTCACAGTTTCGATTGTTTAATAAAATACCATACACAAGTTTTGTTATTCATTGCATGCAATAAAATAATTAATAATTCTATATAACCTGCTTTTTAATAAAATAGATTTCAGTATATATCTTTTTGAAAAAAATATCAAAAAGGACTGCAACTTACAAAAAAAAAAGAAATTAAAAATAATCTTTTATTTCTGGAGGATATCATTTAAGAAAAACACATAGTTAATCAGTGACAAAGAATATAAGAGTCAGTGATAAAAAAAGATGAAAAATTCATCAATAAGCATCGTTCGTAAAATACATATGACAACATTATACATTTAAAATATTTACAAAAATGGTTCACTTAGGTTGCCATATTATACATATATAAGCTACACTTTAAATATATTTTATAAAAAATTCCTTAATCCTTTTATTGTCTTATAGCAGTATTATTCAGCAAAACAACCCATTTAGTAATCACATAAGAAATAAAAATCAAAGAACTTCAGTGGTCAAAAGGACTAAATATTTACCAAATTTTCGTGACATCAAAAATCCTTCGTGAAATAAAATGAATTTTTTTAAATATTTTTCATTTTTTTAAATATTAAGGAAATTTTAGTAAGCTACAGTCTGTATATACTCAGGGCAAAAAAAGTATTTGACAAACTATGTTTTTCCCATTTGGCTTCTCCAGAAAGAAGTTCCATTTATCAACCGAAATGAAAGGTACCCGCTAATGTTTATTCACCACAGTGAATCATTCTTGAAAAGATGTAAATCCTCATCACACCAGACTCCCAACATCGCACCGAAGACTACAAGATCCAATCATTGCCAGTTTTATTTCATTACTTCTATCCCACACAGAGGGTCTGCAGGACACCCTTGGTCATATTCCAACTCCCACACTTTACCTCCTACACCTCATTTACATCCCATATGAAATTTCACCCCAGGGTGTTTTAAGGGGGTCGTGAGATCACTACCCCTACTTCTCTAGGGAAAGACGACACATACATCGGTGATAATCATGGTCCATTGTTAAAGAGGTGAACTTTCTGTTTAGGGTCATTACTCTTCAACTTCATTAGGTCCACCCTCTTCTGATATTGAAGTGAAGGGAGGAGTTCACTACCGCATGGCATATAATGGACTAGGCGAAAAATATAACAGTTGTTATGAATACTGAGTGCATGCATTGTTGTTTATGTAAAGGGAACTGATAAGATTTTTATATGCAGGAAAACAGGCCATAATTTTCTATCAGTGTGTATGAATCATGCTATATGACTTGTAATAAGTATATTATTTATATAAATGCACCACAATTATAAATGGTTCTAATATTTTGAATTATATAATTAAACATTTAGTATCTTGTGAGTGACTGAAATATCTCAAATATGTATTAATAATTTAATATTCTTATAAGATATGATATTGTACCTAAAATAATAAAAAATCAGTATAAATAACTCAAGTGTCATTAATAATTTTTATATATATATATATATATATATATATATATATATATATATATATATATATATATATATATATATATATATATATATATATATATATATATATATATATATATATATTGTACCGAGCTCCACGGGTTCGTTTTGATTGAGAGTTGAATAAAGCAACCACTTAATGAACACAAGACTTTTATTCGTAAAAACTTCACTAGATAAACGAAATTCCCGCTGTAACAATCACAATTATACAGCTACAATTCGTCAGATACAATAAGAAATAGCTTCCAATCACAGGTCTCAAATACCTCAGACAGAGAACAACTAGCAGTCACAACTAATCGTCTTCACTCACTGACTGTCTTCACAAAACTGACTCTTCCATGTCGGGCTGCGGTATTTATACCTGACTTGGCGGAGAAATCTACCAATTTCGCCAAGGTTCTGGAAGCTTCTAGGCTATCTCGAAAAATATTGGTCCTAGAGCTTAGGTGATGGATGTTTCCAGAAGTATCGATTTCTCGCCAAGTCGCCAAAAATCTCGCAAAAAGTCGCCAAGTCGCCAAGAATCTCGCCAACTGTCGCCAAGTCGCCAAATTATTAGGAAATCCGCTTTTAAACTACAACACGTCTAAATACCGCAATTTTTGCCCAAAATGTGAGAATTTCTGATCTGTCTGAGATATTGTAAGACAAATATAATCATTATTTATAAATTTGTAACATTGCCCCCTTCTCAAGGACTGCACGTCCCGGGCAGTACAATCCCCTGATAGGAGGCCAAATTAATTATAAGAGAATTTACATTTCAAGAGGATACATTACATACACAAGCAACTAAAAATACAAAAAAATAGAAAAGATAAAAAAAATTATCTATACTATTTACAAAGAGACCATGGTCTACTAATTTTTACTCTACATTACGATAAAGAGCTAATCTATCATAATGTACTACCTTTGGTTTTGAAGAAGATGATTTTCTTATACGAACCACGACGTCGTTCAGTCTTTTTAGGACTGTGTAGGGACCTTCCCAGTTGGCTTGCAACTTTGGAGAAAGTCCTTTACGTCGAATCGGGTTCCACAACCAAACTTTGTCACCTTCTTGAAATTCATGTCCCGTCGCTCTTGTGTCATACCTTGTCTTCATTCTTTCGGTCGTCAGGTTGATTCGGTCTCGAGCGAAGTTATGGACATCTTCAAGACGTGCCTGAAGGTCTCGAAGGTATTCCTCTGGCGATGAAGATGTATCCGGTGGACGACCAAACTGAAGATCACAAGGGAGACGAAGTTCGCGACCAAAGAGCATCTGTGAAGGAGTATATCCGGTAGTCTCATGGACAGCACTGCGATATGCAAGCAGAAACAGCGGTAGCTTCAAATCCCAATCTTGCTGATTTCTGGAAACCATAAATGAAAGGTTATTCAAGATGGTTCTGTTAAACCTCTCTACCATGCCGTCCGATTGTGGGTGTAGTGGCGTGGTCTGCGTCTTGTCTATTCCGAGAATTTGACACATTCCTTTAAACACAACAGAGGTGAAATTTGTTCCTTGATCAGAATGAATTTGTAAGGGAGTGCCGAATCTGGAAACCCATTGCTGCACTAGAACCTCGGCTACTGTAGTCGCCTCTTGATCGGGGATTGCAAACGCTTCAGGCCACTTAGTAAAGTAGTCCATGACAACTAGTATGTATTTGTTGCCATTTGAAGATCGTGGTAAAGGACCCAAAATGTCTAATGCTATTCGCTCAAAAGGTGCTCCTACGTTGTACCGCTGCAACCTTCCTCGGTTACGTTTCTTCGGTCCTTTACGTGCCGCACAGTCATCACAAGATTGGCACCATTTCTCTACATCTTGTCTCGTTTTGCTCCAATAGAAGCGTTCTCGAACTTTCTGTAGAGTTTTCATTACTCCGAAGTGGCCTCCAGTTGAGCTACTATGCAATTCTTTCAAAACATCTGAAATTCTTGATTTTGGAAGAACAAGCTGCCATTTGAAATTACGTCCATCATCGGACTCCCATTTCCTGTATAAGACACCATTTCTTATATTGAGTGAGTCCCAAAGAGCCCAATATTGTTTAGTAGCAGGACTGTAGGTGGAGATATCCTGCCAACTTGGTTTCATACTGGAAGATTCTTTTAATTCTAAAATTGGATTTATATCTGGGTCTTCTTTTTGGGCTTCTCTAAGTTCTTTATCACTCCATGGGTCTGGTTTCGATGGGGGTGAAGCAGTAATTTGGCGTACAGAAGGATTTACTAACTGATAGTTCTTCTCTACTCTAGAACAATATCGGCAGCTTTCATTACACGGTTTCCTTGATAGTGCATCAGCATTTCCATGCAGAGTTCCTTTGCGATGACGTATTTCAAAGTCAAACTCCTGGAGTCGTTGAATCCATCTGGCTACCTGTCCTTCTGGATTTTTAAAATTTAAAAGCCAGGTTAAGGATGCGTGATCGGTGCGGAGCAAGAACTTTCTTCCATAGAGATAATGGTGGAAATGTTGTATGGCTTTGACGATTGCCAGCAATTCCTTCCTGGTTGTACAATAATTCCGCTCTGGTTTCGAAAGACATTTACTCCAATAAGCAATGACATATTCTTTATCATCAATTTCCTGCGACAAAACAGCTCCGATATTTTCGTTGCTGGCATCTGTATCTAAAATGAATAATTTTCCGGGCTGGGGATATGCAAGAACGGGCGAAGATGTCAACGCCTCCTTCAGTTGTTTAAAAGCTTTCTCACATTCATCTGTCCATAGAAATCTCTGTTTAACTTCTGTCAACTTGTGAAGGGGTCTGGCAATACGTGAAAAACCCTTAACAAATTTCCTGTAATACGTGCATAGTCCAAGAAAACTTCTTAATTGGTGGACATCTTTTGGACGACTCCAATCCTTAACTGCAGATATCTTTTCAGGATCTGTTCTTACACCTTCAGCAGAGATAATGTGTCCCAGATAGCTTACTTCACGTTGGAATAAATTACATTTGCAAGGATTCAGCTTCAGGTTGGCCATTTTTAATTTTTCCAGCACCTTTCGGATGTTTCTTAAATGGTCTTCGAATGTACGCCCTACAATAATGATATCGTCCAAATATACCAAACAGGCTTCGTAGGAAAGTCCTCGTAATACTGTCTCCATCAGGCGCTCAAACGTTGCAGGTGCATTGCAAAGCCCAAATGGCATAACCTTGAACTGCCAAAGTCCTTGTCCTGTGGTGAATGCAGTCTTTTCTCGATCCTCAGGATGTATCTCTACTTGCCAATAACCACTCTTGAGATCCAAAGTCGAAAACCATTGTTTTCCGGATAAAGCATCAAGTGTATCGTCAATCCTAGGAAGAGGGTAACTATCTTTTTTAGTGATGTTGTTTAACCGACGATAGTCAACGCAGAATCGGGTAGAACCATCTTTCTTCCGAACTAAAACAATAGGCGAAGCCCAAGGACTCTCTGATGGCTCGATAATGTCATTCTGCTGCATTTCCATCAGAAGATTATCCACCTCTTCCTGCTTAGCGAATGGCAATCTTCTCGGATGTTGTTTAATGGGTGGATGATTTCCTGTATTGATTCGGTGCTGCGTCAATTTGGTTCGCCCAACATCATCTGATTTCTTGGAAAAGAGATCTCCGAATTCTAATAATAAATTTCTTGCAGCATTCCTCTGTTTATCATCTAACTCTGCTCTCTGAAGGAGTTCATTAATTAGAGTGTCAGGAGGCTCAGATAGTGTGGCTTGACAATTTCGGTTAATACAGGTCACTGGAGTGCAAGTCGCTAGCACTTCTCCTTCTTTTATAAGTTTTACCTTATTACTTAGATTAGCAACTCTTACCGGGATTACATTTCGTGAAAGGTCGACGAGTGAAGAAGCCACTAGTACTCCTTTAACGCTATTGTCGGAATCTGGATATTCAGTCAATCCATAATGAAAATTATTATCTTCTGAAAGAGCTCCGCAAACTATTGTCTCAGTTCTTGGTGGTAATGTTGTTTCACTCTTCGCAGTTATATGATGGACTGTTTTAATATCTGAATATTTCGTCTTAAAAATCGCTATGTCTTCAGAACATGAGTGTAGTTCATTATTTTTAAAATCTAACTTGAAATGGTTTTCTTTGAGAAAGTCCCATCCGAGAATAAATTCGTCATTTATATCAGCGACATATGCCATATGATGGTACACGGCATTACCAAATGCAATGTTTAGATTTATTTTTCCATGCACTTTAATCTTGTCACCTGTCACAGTTTGGAGGGTAATGCAGGGCGGCGTCCAGATGAGTTTGTCACCAAGTTTGCGAGCCAAATCTGTCCTAATGATAGTTACGTTGGCTCCAGTATCGATTATCATTCTGCAGGGAACTTCGTTGACATGTCCCATAACGAAAAGTCCGTTGTCGCCGCTACTTACGGAAGAAATATGAAACAATTTGAAATGGGGCTTCTGACGAAGATCATTTCCATCATCTTTTCGTTTTGGGCAGTCTCTCTGAACGTGTCCGACTGCACCGCAAGTCCAACACTGAATTTTCGTGTTTCTGCCACCTTTACTCATTTCTAAGTTACGGAATTTTCGCCGCAGATCTTCGATTTGCTTTCTGAGATCATAGTCCTTATCAGTAGTAGAGACGGCTCTAATTGAGTGCCGGTCTTTACGCGTGGCCTGCTGGGCAGCCTCTATCTTATGTGCGTAGACTAGGGCAGATCCAATATCTTTGACATCGGCGAGTCTAAGTGTTTTCTGTATCTCCGGATCCCTCACACTATCGATGAAGTGATGGAGAGCCAGATCTTGACGTGTCTCAGCTGGGCAGTCCGAAAATGCTAGATGGGAAAGTCGCTGAATATCGGCAGCCAATTCTTGAAGACTTTCACCCGCTTTTTGATAGCGTGACTTTAACTGTAGTCTGCGATATTCTTTAGTGCACTTATCTCCAAACCGCAGCTCAAGCGCACTCGATAGGGCTTGGAAATCGTGCCTCTGCTCCTCCGGAAGCGTCTCGAGGATGTCAGCCGCGTCTCCTCTTAAAGAAGCCGCCAGGTGAAAAGCTTGGGCTCGGGGATTCCATCCATTAGCTTCCGCTACCATCATAAACTGGGTCTTGTATACTTGCCAGGATGATTTCCCATCAAATGTTGAGAGTTAAATATTGGCTAGGGAAGGCACAAATGTCACGTTGGGTTCCTCATGTTTGTTTGACATTTGCTTCTTCAAGCTTTCGATCTCCTTATTGATATTGTCTAATACTTCTTCCACGTTTTCTTCTATCTCTAGAACTTTAGTTTCTACTGAAGTTACCTTATCCTCCATTGCATTCATCTTCTCCTGAATGATGTTGGAGAATTCTTCTTTAACACTTACAATGTCCTTCTTGAGCTCATCCTGTCCAGATTTTATCTCTTTCATCATCTCGGTGTTAATCTCTTCTTGTCTAGCTTTCATCTCCTCTTGTCCAGCTTTCATCTCTTTCATCATCTCGGTTTTAATCTCTTCTTGTCCAGCTTTCATCTCGGTTTTCATATCTTCTTGTCCAGCTTTCATCTCAGCCATCTGCTCCGCTAATTTTTCGAGAAGACTTTTCATTAAATCCATATCTATTTTTCTGGTGACACGCTGCATCAACTCTTCAATCCCGATTCTGACACCAGTTGTACCGAGCTCCACGGGTTCGTTTTGATTGAGAGTTGAATAAAGCAACCACTTAATGAACACAAGACTTTTATTCGTAAAAACTTCACTAGATAAACGAAATTCCCGCTGTAACAATCACAATTATACAGCTACAATTCGTCAGATACAATAAGAAATAGCTTCCAATCACAGGTCTCAAATACCTCAGACAGAGAACAACTAGCAGTCACAACTAATCGTCTTCACTCACTGACTGTCTTCACAAAACTGACTCTTCCATGTCGGGCTGCGGTATTTATACCTGACTTGGCGGAGAAATCTACCAATTTCGCCAAGGTTCTGGAAGCTTCTAGGCTATCTCGAAAAATATTGGTCCTAGAGCTTAGGTGATGGATGTTTCCAGAAGTATCGATTTCTCGCCAAGTCGCCAAAAATCTCGCCAAAAGTCGCCAAGTCGCCAAGAATCTCGCCAACTGTCGCCAAGTCGCCAAATCATTAGGAAATCCGCTTTTAAACTACAACACGTCTAAATACCGCAATTTTTGCCCAAAATGTGAGAATTTCTGATCTGTCTGAGATATTGTAAGACAAATATAATCATTATTTATAAATTTGTAACATATATATATATATATATATATATATATATATATATATATATATATATATATATATATATATATATATATACATACATATATATATATATATATATATATATATATATATATATATATATATATATATATATATATATATATATATATTTGGTCCAATGAAATGTGATAAAGACTTTCCTTATATAATTACCTAGAATATATTAATTACACGTGTTCAGAACAGGGTTACATTCTGAACATGCAAATTACTTCTAGAACCCAGAATAATTCCTACCCAAGCGAACAATCCTGCACCACCATAACAGTGCTGTTCAATGGTGTTTTCTTGGTGATAACGGATACCTGGCTCTTTCCATAGGATAGTGCTGCGAGAAACAGACAGAAAGCTAAACCTTCACTCGTCAGTTTGTTGCAGTAAAAAGAACACATCTGAGAAGCCTACGAGCAGATAGACAAAAGTGTCCTAAGAGTCTATACACGGTCTGCCGTGAAACTGTCGTACTGGTAGCTGAAGAGAGCTTATGAGACAGGTCTAATGCTGTGCTTCGTCTGTTTCTTTTGGCAGTAACTGCTAAATACCGGTTCTCGGGGGCGACCTGTGCTATATCGTCTACTCACATTACCATCTTCTTGGAACCCTTCCCAAAGCCTGGAGATGACAGTCTGGGCAATTCCAAGTTCCTCGGATATTTCCAGCTTGGTACGTCTACATTCCAGACAGCCGATAATTCTACCACGTAAAAAATCATACAAATGCTACCTTTATTCAATAACTAAGCGGTTATTTCACTAAAAGACTTTTAAAGTGCTTGTGAAGAATTTTACCTCTTTGCAACCATTCTTTATATACCCTTCTCTTACACTCTCGTCATTGTGACGTACTATCAGCGCCATCTGGTGTTTCCTTGTAATTTGCATTTTATTCTTCAAGGTGTGTGTGATAATTCTACATGTGAAATTTTAATTTTAAAGTTAAATTTCTGTGTAATTCTGAATTATCCTTAATTTATGGGCATGAGTGTAATAAGTTTTCAAATTTTCAATTCCTTAGCGACATTGCTTCAAAAATTTTACGCGTTGAAAATAGAAGAGAAGAAAAACAAAATGAAAAAAGACAAGATAAAACATCCATTTTATAATTAGTCTAAATTAGCAAGGACGATTTAAGTTTTTAATTTTTTGTTGTTATAATGGTCTGATAGCCATAATCAATATATGTTATCGTTTATAAAATTAGAAATTTAATTATACTTCTTCAAAACTTACAGGCATTTACAGAGCAGGGGCATGTGACAATTTAAGAATTAAAGAAATTCAGTCTTAAATACTTTAGTAACTTATCTGTTGAAGGCAAGTTAATGTGCATGGTACTTAGAAATATGACTGGGATATTAGAAGCATATTTCAAATATTCGGTAATAATACTTCAAATTGATGCATCGAGAGTTAATATATGTTTCATGGAATCCATTTGATTATTCATGAGATATAACAAGGAAGGTAATTCATTGCACACACAAGCAAAAGGATAAATAAAACGATGGAAACTTTTATATTTAAAATAGTTATTCATAATCAGAAGCTTATCTTCCAATATTCTCAAAGATAACAATATGGATATTGTTTCAGAAAATATTAAACCAATGTTCTTATGGATGAGCTGTTGGATATTGAGATAATAAATTAACCATGCCAAAAGAAAATAATATTCACGTAAGCAATTCCCTCTTACCTTTAGAATTTCAATCTAATTTCCTTGAATATAATTTATATTAATTTCTTGACAAGTATTTATTTATTGAACAAAATGACTTTAATAAATTCGTATTTGTACTTCTTTAATTAAGGAAATTAACTAATACAAAAGTTTGGATCCATGTTCAGCATAATAAAAATACGAATGTAAAATTTTATGTACACATTGTTTGTAAAATATAAGTATTTTTTTTTTACATAAATTTGTAAAAAAATTAATTTTTTATGCGTTAAAAGTCAAAAAATATAAAAAGAATACTTATATTTTGCTTATGAATAAGAATACTTATATTTGCTTATGAGAGCCATTAAGATTTAATCATAGCAGTTTTAAGAAATAAAATGAAGGAATAAATTTTATAAGCAAATATGACATTAGTTCGTGTGTAAATATATATCAACCGCTAATTAGTATTTTTGTATAAATTCGTGCAACAAATCCACAAATAGAATTTTCAGAGTGAAAGCTTATGATAGTTAATGAATTATGCTGTTAAAAATAAATCAAAAAGAGAAATAAATTATTAAAATAACTTATTTTTCTAGAAGCATTTAAGAGCCTTTTATATGCTAATTAAGTAATGAATACTTCAAGTATTAATTATAATTTCAATGCAAATGCTTATTAGTAGTGGGTGTGTAGACGTCTTTGTAAAATAAAAGTTGTGCAGAGCTTAATTTAATGTATCAGTAAGAAAGCACACTTCTGAAGAATATTTAGTCATCGGTTTCTTGGTATTTTTATTATATGCTAATTAAGTAAGGAATATTTCAAATATTAATTATAATTTCAACATAAATGCTTATTAGTAGTGTAGACGTCTTTGTAAAATAAAAGTTGTGCAAAGCTTAATTTGATGTATTAGTAAGAAATCAAACTTCTGAAGAATATTTATGCATCGATTTCTTGGTATTTCTGATTTTAAACTCACATCTCTCTAGAAAAATGTGTTTGTTTGTCACACTCAATAACTTTATTTTGCATGCGAACGCTAATTAGACGGGGGCATACAGTTTAAAGTGAACTCTGAACGATTGCAGGCATCAGTGCATGAAATGGGAACGCAACTTTTTATTTTTTAAACAGAGAGCAAGAAATACGGCTGCCAAATAAGCAAATTTTGTATACATTACTGTTTAGGACTTATGGCCTTATCTTCGTTGAAATAAGTAAATATGTTTCGCTGACCGAAAAAATTAGGTTTGGTCTTCGTCTCTATTTAGAATTAGTTGGTAGAATTTATGCCTCAGCTTATTAATGGCTTGTTTATTATATTAAATACTAAAATCGTTTTACAACTTAAATTTTTTAGACTAGTAACAACACGAAGTAGTAATTAAAAATTTCCATGTATCCAATCGTTTTTGGATGTAAGTCACCATATTTGGCTCTCATTAATGTCGAGAAACGAAATTATAGAATTTGTGCATATTACCCACAGCATTAGACTAGAGATTTAAAATTTTACAAATTGCATTTGTTATACTATTTAATGTGACCTCAAAATCTCAGTCATAGCAGATGTGGCAAAATAAAAGAAAACCAAATTAAATTCACTTTTTTATGTATATATTTACCATACAAAAAATATTAAAACTTTTTTTTGCCATTTTTAAAATTATTTTTATATTGACATAGAGTTTGAGCTAAATATTTTATAACAGACGAGTAAAATTTTATCTCGTTAATAGTTTTCATAAAAAAGAATCAAAATTAGAAGCTCTATTTGCTTTATGATTCAACCTAGATGTTCACAAAATTACTGTAAATAATTTTTAAAATAACTGCCAATATAAAATTTTTCTTAAATCGTATTATATTTATAATTAATAATTCAATAGGGTAAAGTATATTTGTATTCAAGTTCTGTTACGTTATAAGAAAATCATTTTTTGAGTATTATATTACTAAAATTACATGGTACTAACATTAACCATGATTTTTTTCAATAATAGTTTATTATTTAATTAAAAATTTGAAATTCCGAAATAATTCTATTAATTTGTTTAAGTATTTTTATTAACTTTTCTTTAAATTTAAAATTTTCAACAAAATTAAAATTTAAAAGTACGTAGAAAAGTGATAATATAATAAGAACGCTTTATTTCCTTTTCAACTGATATCACTCAATACAGTTGATGTAATTAAAGTTTCCAAAACACATTGTTCATTCAATTGCGTCATGTCTTTGTTGTTAATTGTTACTTAGTTATTCCATTGCATATACTACTTATTTGATGGCAATTGTGTCGTATTAAACAAAATTCTCAGAATTGATCTTTCTCTAATTCTAAGCAAAAATAGTTTTTGGCCTCTCAGACATTTATTCTGATGTAATGATAGAACTATAATCAATCCTCTTTGTAACGTTTGCTACTAAAAAAAAAGGCTACTTTTAAATTAAACAAAATTAGAAATTTATTTAACTGTTGCAGTCATTCTTTTGTTTTACTGAGTACAAGCGAAACTTATGGCTGAAGCACAATTGGCGACTATTTTCGCCAATGAATAACACAAAAGGTGGTTAAGATAACTTTGGCTTCTCCTTTTCTCAGCAGTTACAACCAACATTTTCAAGTATATTTCGCATTAGCATCCAATTAGAATCCTTTATTGTGTGTGCCACTGAATAATAAATAAGTAATGACTACAGTTCAAACAATCAACTTTCGCTTTGCGTGTTCCTTTGTATTATATAGATTTGCATTTCAACTGTAATTTAAGCGCACGTTAAATTGCACTTAATTCAAAAATGCACTTGCTCGAAAGTAAAATTCTCTTACAACTATTAAACAATACAGAAACTAAATTTATGTGAGTCATGCGCTTTAGTTTGAATTCCTATTGTTTCTATTAGTTTAGTTTTAATTAGTCAAGAAATTATTCTAATGTAAAATAATTTTTTAAAATTTAAATATTTTTTAACTGATTGCCATTTTTCTTAAAACTAAAATTTATTTTTTAAATTATTAAATATATTTTAATTCTTATTTGAGAAAACCTCAAATAAACTACATTTATCCCATCATACACAGCCGCGGTTACCTTGTTGATTAGGTCCTTCATTATGGAAAGGCTGTCAGTTCGAATACAGGCCCGGTTGAAAATTCAACGCGTTCACTGATGGTGACTGGGACATGTTAAAAATGTTGTGATTGCAATGTCTTACATGTGAAATGATACCTCTGAAGGTAACAGGCCAAGTCTTGGAGTTCTTTAGCCTGGTACCTGCTTCTAAATGACAAAAACCCACGTTTCAAGGCTGTGTACCCTACTAAATCAGGTGCCATAAATCCCACACCTTGCATTAAAAGGTAGAAGTCATAGTAACTGAGCGTTTTGCAGCAACACATTTGCCAACATAGGAGTTATACTGTTTCCCACAATTTCAGCTTTTATAGTGTTCCTTTACTTAAACAATTTTTGGAAAGTTTATTGTAAATTTCAATTAGCATACGAATATTTATCTTGGAATTACAATATTATTAAAAACATTGAAAATGTAATCTTATTAAAAACATTCTAATGATATTCACGGAATAACAAATACATAATGAATACATTGTGTATTCAATATGCTAAGGATATGTTTTTTTGTAGGATATATACTATTACAGATACTATAATCACATACTCACCGAACATAATTATGTGTTATAATCACATAATATGTATAATTTTAATTTGTATGACATATATTTGTATAAATAGATATATTAAATATATTCCCTGACAGATGATATTATAAAATAATAATTCTTTGATATTTATCTTACATAAAACATTTAGAAACATAACACTGTATTAAATGAAGACATACATTAAAAAATCTCTATATCTTAGAAAGAGTTCAATAATAAATTTATTTCATCATCAATAAAAATAATTGAAATTATTATTTATTAAGAAATAAAAATACATTTTGACCTTTGGGATTACTTATATGATATATAATCCTTTTTAAATTTACTTCCTAAATAAAAATTTGCTAGATATATAAAATTCCATAAAAAAGCATTTTTGGAGCAAGTCTAGATCATCGAAAAGTTTTCTTCATCTTATTCTTCCTGTTTTCTTTCCTGTTTGCGTTTAAGTTTTACGCTTTTGAAAAGTTCGTAAAATATATTACCCAAGGAGAGAATATTCTTAGTCTTATCTCCAGTATTCCTCAGACATTCTCTAACGAGGCCTCTGAGCTTCCTGGTAAATTCCACTGCACCCCCTGCCGAGGAAATACTTGGCTCAACTAAGCGTTCTTGAAACTAATTACAAGAACTTTTCAAAAGTACATTCTCTCCTCCAAAAATAACAGTAAATTTGGAAGCCAAAAAATTTGGATATTTCACGGATCAATGATTCTTTCAACTTGGGTAAAAATAGTTTACATGCTGTACATTTCTTTAATTTAAAAGATCTCATTTAATATTCCCAATTTGCCTTTTTTAGCATACTGAATAACACGAAACGTAAAAGTTTTATCACTCAATTTTATTTACTGTAAATGTTATTTTCACTGCATTTGAGTTCTTTTAGAAGTAATTGTCACAGTACTGATTCTTTATATGTTTTGAGGATAGTTTCGTTCTTATTATAGCATCCATAAAAAGTAATACGCAATTGAATTTTGACGTATGAAAACTGTTTAAATAATGTCTTATTCTTCTTTATTGACTGGACCGCTCTTTGTGGGCCTAAGCCTTCTTCAGAATCTTCTTCCATTCTGATCTTGCTTTGAAAATAGACATCCAGTTTTTGACTTTTATAATTCCAAAACCCTCGTCGACACAGTCGAGTCATCCAAGTTTGGGTCTCCCTCTTGCCCTGGTGCCGATTGGCCTAGAATGAAACACTCTTGATGTTTAAATAATGTAAGATATTTTAAAAAGTTTTGGGTTTATTTTACATATAAATGCGCGGCCCATTGTGACGGTTGATTAGGGCTTCGTTATTAAAGAGTAGTGAGTTCGAAACCTGTCTTAACCAAAGATCCATCATATTCACTATTAATGACTGGAAAACGTTAAATAAGTAGCAATGTCTTCTAAGTTAAATCATACCTCTGGAGTTGGCAGGTTATGTATTAAAGAATCTTCAAATTGATTCCTGCTCCTAACTGGTAGAACCTAACTCTGTACTACTTGTAGAGGGAAGTATGCTAGTGCAAAAACAACAATTTATATATGGGCTAAGTAGCATCAATTTAGTTTACGATATAGTCGTTGAAAGATCTGCAATTAGTGAAAAATAGCTTATAGTTGTTTCTTAAAAACATGCATTTCGTAAGACGTAATTACGCTGTATTAAGATAAAATTCTATCTATCTATCTATCTATCTATCTATCTATCTATCTATCTATCTATATATATATATATATATATATATATATATATATATATATATATATATATATATATATATATATATATATATAT
>JAJQOW010002432.1:0-17667 GCA_037975125.1 Latrodectus hesperus | reverse complement strand
TATAAAATTAAAGATAATTCACTTGGAACTATATCAAGAAATTCAGTCGATATGCCCAATCATTCTAAGTGGTTTAATTTAATTTCTGCTGGGGGATTTACTTTTCCAACAAAAGCATGGATGGAAACTATGAAACAGATGGACATAATGTTTCGCAAATTTCATGGCGACACATTTTCTAAAGGGAAAAATGTCATAGCAACATTAATAAACGAAACAGAGTCTTCTTTTCCTACTGTAAATCGAAAGGCAATTAAACTTTTTTGTCGCTTGAGCACATTTATACGAATAAGGTATTTAAATAGAAATGCAGCGATAGTATCTCATAATAAAGCTCAACAAAAAAACAAGAAATGGGTCAATAGTCAAAAATCAAGATAAACTGAAGCTAAATAGGTAAATATATTTTTATATTGGTTATACAATTTTAAGTTAATTTCAATATTAATAATAATTTTTTGGGGTTTATTAAATAATAATTGCAAATTTACTAAATATTTGAGAGGCATTTGTAGTTTTTTTTCACTAAGATTAAAAACAAAATGAACTTAAAAATAAAAAATAAGTATTTTGTTTAGAAACTCCAGGCAGTTTATTCTCTCTCCTTCGATGCCTGACTATGTCATCAATGGCTACTTCCGGTGACAGTTTTGGGGAACATTTGAGCTAGCCCTTCTCTTTCCCTAGCCCTGACTCCTTGCAGTTATCCCAGTTAGAATCTTAGCACAACTACGCAGTACCAGAGACAATCAATTTGTTGTGATCTGGGGACAATGTGGGAACTGCAAACAGGATTTGTAAAGGGCCATTAAGTCTTTTATGACAAATGTGATTCCTCGAAATAAATTTGAATCACCTGTCGAGGGGCCAGGTGTATTTGGAAAAGGTGGTATTGGTATTTCACTTTATCTGCTTTAAAGAAGGTTTAATGACCGGAAACTTGCAGTCAAAGAGTGACCTCAGAAGAAAGTTCTAGAGTTCACTGTAGTTCCAGATGTGGGAGGAGAGATTGGATATAAATAGCAGGCTTTTGTGAGGTTGAGGAGACTTTTATACTCACGACTTCCCAAAAACAGGAGACGATAATACTAAAATAGCCTTTTATGCAGACGACTCTGCAATCCTGGCTGGATCAAGCAATCCCAATAATGCTATTCAAAAACTACAGATAGCATTTAGTGAAATTCAAAATTGGTGTATTAATTGGAGGGTTGTAATCAACGCAGAAAAATCACAACTAATAATATTTAAAAGAAGTGTGGCGTAGCAAAATAAAAAGCGAAATTTGCGTTAATTATTTACTATATTTAAATACACACAGACACATCACAAACATAAAAAAATACATTCTTATGCAAATAATCACGTAGAAGAAAAATCAAATTTTAGGGTGTCTTAGCAACAAAAGCTACCCCTCTACTCCTCTGGGTTCATTCACTCGACTGGTCTAGACCAACACCTCCTACAGGTGTTGTCTGATTTTTCCTCCCCACGCCTGCCGGTCCCCACTTGACCTTTCTCCTGTAGGGAAGCAGGGTTTCTTTACAGGAGAAAGAAAAAGAAAATCAAACATAGAAATAATAACAAATTATTCTTGTTCGATAAGAAAATACCGCAAATAAATACAGTCAAGTATCTGGGATTAACTATGAATAATAAATTTGACATGGACTAACCACATTAATCAAGTTACCACCAAAGCCACTCAAGCATATGATAGCATTAAAGCAACTATAGGAAAGCAATCAAGACTGTCATTAAAATTAAAAACGCCTTCTCTATATCTCACTGATAAGATCTATTATAGAACATGCATCCCCAGTATGGAACAATATTAGTTAAACAGATCAACAAAAACTCCAAATTTTCCAAAAAAGAAAAAAAAGCTTTGATATATTACAAACGCTCCATAGCGGAGTATGCATTGAACTCCCCAACCATTCCATCAAGCTTGAAAAAAGAATTGCTGACCACACGTCCGTCTTCAGAACGGAACTCATCGCCA
Organism: Latrodectus hesperus; assembly: GCA_037975125.1. Lineage (NCBI taxonomy): Eukaryota > Metazoa > Arthropoda > Arachnida > Araneae > Theridiidae > Latrodectus > Latrodectus hesperus. Next base: position 15,662 of record JAJQOW010002432.1, on the reverse strand, counting down.
TCATGAGTGGACTTTCTTTGTTAAATAACAATTCACAAAATGATTTCTCGGAGATATGGAACCTTACAGACAGTCGATCCTCAATCCAGCATCTTTTCAATTGGCAAACCATCGGCGACAGTACTAGTAGAAGTATTCTACTCTTGTTGAAAAGCCTTTCAGTTCAACACCTAATCCACCTCCAGTGGGTCCCCTCGCATGTTGGTCTGCCAGGGAATGAAGTAGCCGACGACCTTTCAAAGGCTGCCGCCAGTAATCCTTTGAGCCCGGAAGATCGCATGGCACTAACACTATCAGAGATCTCTTCCATTACTAAACAACTTACTTCTAAAACCTGGGCTGATCCTCCTGCTCAGCCTTGGTACTTCCAAAGACATCCTGGAGCCGCCACAACATTCAAGGGCTCCAGAGTACATCAGACGACACTGTCTCGACTTTCTACTGGCCACTTGAAGTGTATGATCTTTGAGGACGGTGAAAGAATATACCCATCATGCCCCAAGTGCGACAATGCTCTGTTTTGCTTCAACACATTTTGAAGTGCTTGGGGTTTTCTCATGAAAAGGCTGTGAAAAGTCCACATCTGCTTTTGAACTTTTTGGCTATCTATGATCTCCTGGATCTGGTCTAGTGGAACTAGACCAGATGGGGATTAGTCCCACCCACCCACAAACGCTCCATATTATATTACAAGTAAAAATATTGCCAAAGACTTTAAAATAGATATTTTAGCACATTTAAATAAATTAAACAAAAAATTTTACGTAAAAGCAAAAAATTGCGAAGGAAAAAATTTCAAAGAGGTCTTCAATTATGAATAGTTAAGAGAAGATAAACATAACCAATAGCAAAGCATTTTCTAAGTGAAAATGAATAGTTTCTCGATACATAGAGTGTATATAGACTCCATTTTCTATCTTAGGACCCAGGAAAATTTCTTATTATTATAACCCAGAAATGCATTTATTTTATTTCCTGTACAACTATCAATTTAACATGGAAAATCATTGCTATTACAAACCACACCCTCCTCCATATAACTCAATGCTGATTGGTTAACATAAGTTTTCTAAGACTTTCACGCAAGGATGTTAATGATCCTGAGACAGTCCAAGACAGGGAATTCAGGCTCGAAGTCTGACGTCAATATATCCTATAAAATTCCCCGAGCGTCACGTGTTTTCATGAGAGGATCATGGGTAATACAGAGTTCATTTTCGAGATTGTTTCCCTAGTACCTGTGAGAAGTTTCCTCAGGTCCGATATTGCAGCGAAACGTTCCAGGATGTGAGGAATTCATACGTTTTCCTGGAGCCTAGATTTTATGTGACCTTCATCGAAACTTATCGTGTAAATTGTAAATAAATATTAATTTAAGATTATCAAATTACGTGAGCCTGATTCCTTAGCGGTTGTGCCTACCTTTAGATTAGTCTTTCCAGATTAAGTATGCTACAGTATCCATTACATGGATTTAGAAACTCTGGTGGTGGTGGGACTAATCCCAATCTGGTCTAGTGGAACTTGACCAGATCCATCAGATCAAAGACAGCCAAAAAGTCGAAAATCAGATGTGGACTTTTCACAGCCTCTTCACGAGAAAACCCCAAGCACTTCAAGATGTGTTGCGGGCAAAACGGAGCATTGTCGCACTTGGGGCATATTGGGTATTTTCTTTCACCGCCCTCAAAGATCATACACTTCAAGTGGCCAGTAGAAAGTCGAGACAGTGTCTTCTTATGTACTTTGGAGCCCTTAAATGTTGTGGCGGCTCCAGGATGTCTTTGGAAGTACCAAGGGTGAGCAGGAGGGTCAGCCTAGGTTTTAGAAGTAAGTTGTTTAGTAATGGAAGAGATCTCTGATGGTGCTAGTGCCATGCGATCTTCCGGGGTCAAAGGATTACTGGCGGCAGCCTTTGCAAGGTCGTCGGCCACTTCATTTTCCGGCAGACCAACATGCGAGGGGACCCACTGGAGGTGGATTGGATATTGAACTGAAAGGCTTTTCACAAGAGTAGAATATTTCTACTTGCACTGTCACCGATGGATTGCCAATTGAAAATGTGCAGGATCGAGGATCGACTGTCTGTAAGGATCCATATCTCCGAGAAATCATTTTGTGTATTGTTATCTAACAAAGAAAGTCCACTCATGATGGCAATGAGTTCTGTTGTGAAGACGGACGCGTGTGCGTGGTCAGCACAGAAACTCTTATTCGTAATGTATAAAACAAAGCAAAAGTCGAATAAAGCCTAAAATGTTCGGAAAAAATACGATTTTAATTGAAACCTTATGGAGTTATGTATTTCAGAAAGATTTTTAGGGATTGCTTGAAAATGCTTCATTGCACTAAAAACAATCAGATTTCAAGAAAACTTTAAAAAAATGGAAGATTAATTTTTATTAAAAGTTAGTTGTTTCATGAATATAAAAAAGTAAAAATCAAATAAATCATTTTTATTTTATTTATGATTCGGACTAACATTTACTTATTTCCCGCGAAATTTAAATCGAAAAGCTAATTAAATTTAATATTTTTAAAGGTAAATGAGCTGCTGTGAATTATCCTTATTATCTAATAAGGAGAAATGAAATCAGCGGAAGAGTTAGAGCTAAAATTGATTCCTCTAGCGAGATGTTTAAGAGTGATATGTTAGGAATCCCATAAGCAGTTTTTCTATACACACAAGAATTTCTGAGTTTAATCGTAGTATTGGTTTTTTTGTCTTAAAATTGAGGTCTAACCTGCGCTTTAAAATGATCTATATTTTAGATTACTTTAAAGAGGATATTGCATTCTATTATCATTTGTATTGTGTTTTTATTACGAATATATATTACATTGCAGCTGTTTTAATAGGGGGCGTGGAAAAGGTATCGTACCTGGGTTCCAATTATACCTTTTATGCCAGCGCTGCATATTTGATCTAATTCAAAATTATAAATGGCTTACAGACTTTCGTCAGTAAAAACAGCCGAATGTTCAACAAAATAACATTTAAGGAATCTTAATTCCAGTCACATAAATTAATTTTCTGTTTAAGATAATAATTTTTATATAATTTATTTTTAAATATAAAAGTATGTAAAAGTTTTTGAAGTTTTTACAAAATAATTGAAAGGATTCTTAGCCATACAGTTTATGGTGTACACTTTCTTAAGCGTTGATAAATAAATATAAAAATAATGAATAATTTAACCTTTGGGGGTATATTATGTATCAGATTTATGTCGGCAGACGACATCCACTCAATTGTTTCCACTAACATTAAAGTCAAATGTTTTGGTGTCATTTTCGGATGCAGATCAGACACAAAGAAGTAATCGGGCCGATGCAGACACATAGAACATAGACGATATCGGTACTTAAGGATGCTGATAGAGTTGTGTGTTTGCTGGAAAGATTTCAAGCTATTTGGAAAGTTTTTTTTGTTTTATATCTAGATAATTAAGGACTATAGTATTAGAACAATGTTCATCAGTTCAATTTCTGATTCAATCAAGATAACGAGGTTCATTCTTGGACTGGCCAATCTCAAGACAAGAACGTTTTTTATCTTTGCTGATAATAATACATATTTATCTAGAATATTTTCATCAATGGAACAATAGCATGATGAGGAAACATGATTCACTGCTGAACTCTTGTACAATTCTTCAAAAAACAAGAAAACAATCGAAACTATTTTTTAAATTTATCTTCATATTTGGTCAAAGGAAAATATTTTGTTTTTTTATAACAGAGAGCTAAATTATCCTTGTAAAATTAATATCTCTGTAAATATTTCAACAATGTTTTTGAGTGGCTAAATTAAATGAAGAAATATCCAGTAATTGTTTACACATTAAAATAATTATCAGTACTTAAAATAAAATATTTAATTTCGCTTTATATAAAAGTGGCAAAAAATTCTAATAATAATTGCTTACACCATTTAGAATCTGATACCTGGTACCAGGGGGTATGCGTACCCCTCTGGGGCTTGAGCTAGCCACCAGGCGCGTCGGCAGGTGGTGGATCGCCGAAAGTCCTGTAGAAATAACAGGATAGCCTCGAATATTGAATAAGAGGCCGCGAACCAGCTCCCGTAAACCCTGGTGTTATGCGTTCCGTGCCTAGGGCTAATTGGCACCGCGGTATTGGTGTCTTAACGGAGCCTCTAGTTGCCTGGCGAACTTCTAGAGTAATTTGCCTTGCCCAGTATCTCAGGCAATGCTGGGTGGACTGTCATATTACCTGAGATTTTTACTGTTATTATATGGCTGAAAAGACATTGAAAATAACAAACATTTCTGCTTTTGCAGGAGAAACTTCTGAGGCAAGGTAACTTTCAGACTTGACAAGGTAACTCAGAGACAATCTAATGAAGGGGTAGCAATGAAACCTTCACAGGAGGTAGGAATGACCTCCAACCCATCTTCTTCTGGTGAGAGTCAGGAAGCTATCTCTAGCATGACTGACTCTCTGACCAGAATCAAGCTTAAAAGAGAATATCTGGTGCACAGAAAAAGAGGCTGGTGAAGGAGCGCAAAATCGCTGAGGGGACTTGGGTTGAAAAACCCAAGGCAACCAAAGGCGAGAAGCGTCCTGCCAATCGGATGAACCAGGGCAAGGTTGGAAAGGCTGCCAAGAGAGAAGGACCTGAGGGATTTACTTACAGGGCGGCTCTCACGGCGATCAAGATGGCCGTGCTCTTAGAAGGTCATCCGGAAAAACGGTTAACAGAGAAACAGGCCTATGACCTGGAACTCTTGATAACCAGGAAAATAGGAAGGAATGAGGAGGGCTTTGCCCCAACCTTCCTATCCTGTAAACTTGAAAACGGGGCTCTTATTATCAATTGTGCAGATCTGGAGAGCTCAAAGTGGCTGGAACAAAATGTCAATGATATAAGCCCTTGGCAAGAACATAAACTCTTGGTGGGTGAGGCAAGGAAACTTGTCAGAACCACTAAGATAATTGCAAAACTGCCAAAAATCTGTAATGAACTGGAACCTAAAGAGCTCCTGAGAAAAATCAAGGCTCAGAACGGTGGGGTCACTCCATTGGAGTGGAACATTCTTAACATTAAGAACGACCCATCTGGGCGGACCATCGTTCTTAGTGTGCCTGAATTAGATGCTGCCACTCTTCGTGTAAGGGGATATAGGTTTTATATTGGCCTTCACCATGTGCAGGCTAAAGTACTTGATAAACCTGCTCCTGCTGATGGGGGTGAAGGTAGTTCAAGCCAACCTACACCACAGTAGAAGTGGTACTACTAACCTCAGTAAGAAGTTTCTTGCTGGGGATATACACCTGGCCCTGATTCAAGAACCCTGGTTGGTTAGGGGAAGAATCAGTGGTCTCAAAGGAACTAAAGGTAAGCTTATCTATTGTACTAATGGTAACGCTAGAACTTGTATACTCTTACATAAAAACATTGAGGTTCTTCCCCTCTCTGAATTTATTCTTAGGGACCTGACAGCTGTGAAAGTCAGACTCAACATAGAGGGTAGGAACAGGGAAATTGTTTTTGGCTCTGGATACCTGCCCTATGAAGAGAAGGCTCCACCTGACCATTCTCTGCACAAGCTCATGAACTTTTGCAGTAATAACAACTTACAGGTAGTCCTAGGACTAGACTGTAATGCTCATCATGTTGTCTGGGGAAGTACGGACACAAATAAAAGAGGTGAGTACCTTTTGGAATTTATTCTAAACTACGGGTTAGATATTCTAAATGTTGGCAACAAACCAACTTTTATTACTTCCAATCGATCAGAAGTAATTGACATTACTATAGCGACAACGCTGATTAGTAAAAATATCAAATACTGGAAAGTAGATGATCGACCTTCTGGTTCAGATCATCAAAACATCCATTTTGAAATTCACTCTAATGTGTGTCTGGATCGTATATTCAGAGACCCGGTTAGGACGGACTGGAAGAAATTCCAAGAAGAACTGACTGGGTTGATTGAGCTCGGTAACAGACCTATTAGAGACAACTACGATCTAGAAGTTACAGCAGATCTCCTACAGAGAAGTATTCTAGATTCTTATCATAACAATTGCCCCATTCGCACTAGAAGAGCTAAACTCCAATGCCCTTGGTGGAATGACTCTCTAGCTGCCGAAAGAGCAAATGTTAGAAAACTTTTTAACAAAGCTAAGAAAAATGGTGAATGGGAGAACTATAAAAGGGCCCTCACTAATTATAACAAACTTGTTAGAAAAAGCAAGATTAACTCCTGGAGAAAGTTCTGTGACGAGATAGATTCTATTTCTGAAGGAGCTAGACTCCAGAAACTCCTTAAAAGGGATGAACCTATTTTGGTTGGTACCCTAAAAGACGAGGAGGGTAATTTTGCTGCTTCCGGAAAAGGGGTTATGGAAATTATGACCAGGACTCACTTCCCGGGAGCTAGAGATATTTATAGCAACGAAGGGGAACATTGCATTGGCTCTTTGCAAAGAGTCAATAGCAATCAATGGACCATTGCTAAAAATATCATAAACTACAACATTGTTAAATGGGCAATTTTCGCCTTTAAACCTCTAAAATGCCCTGGGCCTGATGGAGTTATGCCCATCATGATCCAGAAGGCAGAAAAGGTTGTCATACCAATGCTAACTAGAATGTATAGAACTAGTTTGGCCCTGGGATATATACCAAAGACATGGCAAAAGACTAGGATAGTCTTCATTCCAAAACCTGGCAAGGACACTTATGACCAGGCCAAGTCATACAGACCAATCAGTCTTTCTTCATTCTTTCTTAAAATTATGGAGAAAATCATTGATCGGCATATTAGAGATTACTTGGGTAGAAATAGTCCCTTGCATGCTCTTCAATTTGCCTATCAACCTGGTAAATCTACAGAGACTGCTCTACATCAGCTAGTTTCCAAGATTGAAGCCACTCTGGATCAAAAGGATATTGCCTTGGCAACTTTCCTCGACATCCAGGGTGCTTTTGATAATACTTCCCATCCATCCATCCTCAATGCACTTAGAGGGGCAGGGATTAATCAAACCCTGTGTACTTGGATTGAGGCCTTAATTTCGGATAGATATATACAAATGAACATCTTCGGTGAATCATTTGAAAAAAAGACTACTAGAGGTTGTCCTCAAGGAGGTGTTCTGTCACCATTACTTTGGAACCTAGTTGTAAATAGCCTTATAAAACATCTAAATGATAAGGGTTATTATACGCAGGGATATGCTGATGACATTGTCATCCTTATCCTTGGTAAAGATTTTGACATAACTTGTCATCTCATGCAGGATGCTCTAAGTTATGTAGGTCAATGGTGCAAGGATAGGGACCTGATGGTTAATCCTCAGAAAACCTACCTCGTACCTTTTACACGCAAAAAGAAACGGAAAGGTTTTTTCATACCAAGACTTTTTGATGTTGAAATCAATGTGGCTTCAGAGGTGAAGTATCTGGGCATCTATTTAGACCAGAAACTCACCTGGAATAAGCACATTGATGATAGGATCAACCGAGCAAAGAAAAGCATTGTGATTTGCAGGCGAATGCTTGGTAAGAACTGGGGTTTACATCCAAAACTGATGTTATGGATGTACACAGCTTTTGTCAGGCCCATTTTCACATATGCCTGTGTGATCTGGTGGCATAAGGTGGAACAGAAGACTGTGATTGACAGATTGAGGAGTCTACAAAGACTAGCCTGTCTCTGCATCACAGGAGCAATCTCCACCACGCCAACCAGAGCATTGGAGGTTGTGTTGGATCTGACTCCCTTGGACATCTTCATATGCAGCGTTGCAAGATTGAATGCATATAGAATGAAGCTGCAAAACCACTGGTATGACCAGCCTGTTGCCAAAGGGCACAAGGGCATCACCAGGAAATTTCAAGACCCTACTTTTCTGATGCCATCTGACATCATGGAAAAAACATACATGTTTGACAAGACATTTGATGTAGTTTTTCCAACTAGAGAGGAATGGGATAACAACATGTTTGGAACTAAAACAGGAGATCTAATCTGGTACACAGATGGATCACTGAAGAACAGCCTCTCAGGTCTGGGAGTTTGTGGCGTGTCACCAAGAATCAGCTTGTCTGTAAGCCTTGGGCGATACGCTTCGGTCTTCCAGGCAGAAGTTTTGGCCATTATCCACTGTCTGCGACTGAATATGAAGAAGGGCTACTACGATAAGCGGATTCTCATTTTCAGTGACAGTCAAGCCGCTTTAAAAGCGCTTAATTCCTTCGAAATCAAATCTAAAATGATTCTGGAGTGTAGAAACCTTCTTACAGAACTGGCAACTAGAAACAGGGTGATCCTTGTATGGGTGCCAGGGCATAAAGGTATCGAAGGCAATGAAAAGGCTGATGAGCTTGCTAAACAAGGATCGTCTTTTGTTCCCATTGGTCCAGAACCTTTTTGTGGGATCAATTTGAAGACCGCAAAAACCAATGTTCGCAGATGGGAAAAACGGAAGATGTATGAAGCTTGGCTCAAATCTCCTGGTCAAACCCACGCTAAAGGTATGATCTGTAGGTCATCAGCGAGGATTTCCTATGAAATTCTTAGATGCTCTAGGCAGAAGATACGTTTAATCGTAGGCTTCATAACTGGGCACTACTATTTCAGAAAACATCTCCATAAAATGGGACTGTTTCAGCAAGATCCTATCTGCAGGAAATGTCATATGCAAGAGGAAACGGCCAAGCATATCATTTATGAATGCGAGGCTCTTGCCCTCCCTAGATTAACCTCTTTAGGCATCATCCATACTAGAGAGTTACACCTAGATTCCATTAAAGGGTTATCAGACTTTATTAATAAAGTGGGTGATCCGAGCAAATGGAACTAAAAAACATTGGGTTTGGAGTTAACAGTACAAAATGCTGATAAAAGCAGAGGTGCTCAATGACATACAAACCCAACTCGAAGAAGAAGAAGAAGAATCTGATATTTTTATAGTAAAATTTTTTTCTTTCTCATCTTTTTAGAAAATTATTTACAAGAAAAAAATTATCATTTTAATATTTAGGAAATGACCCGAAATTTTCTTATTCAAAGAACATAAAGGAAAACATTAAAGAATCCTTGTTACAGATTATTAGAATTTTTTAAAAAATATTTTGAATAGTTCTTGGTGTGCTTGTTTATAAAAATAATTGGCACAAGTGTCGTATAATCCATGCGCCAAATTCTGAGATTGGCGATTTTTTGGCAGATTTTCTTATGTATCTGACAACCTTGTTTTTGTTATGTCATACATATGGAGGCCTATAAGAATTATGCAGAAAATTCTAGTTTGGTAACCCTAGTATTTACGTCATCGCGCACGTTACGATACGCCATATTGGCAACATTTCTTCAACGCCAAAAAAATTCAGAATTCGGAATTATGGATTATACGGCACCTGTGCTAAAAAATTTTCTGATTTATTCATCATGTGCAAAATATGACTGTTAGAAAACAAGCAAGCTAAACTGAACCTATTATTTGATAATTTTTTTATTTATATTTGATAATTATTAACCCTAAAGTGGTTGTTCCTTTCGTTCCAGTTGAGATTATGCCTAAATCACTTTATTACGGTTCTCATTGGTTTAAAATATCCATGAAGTCAGATAACATTTCATCTACGTCACACATCGTACTGAGACGGCGTCGTAAATCCGACTTGTCGATGAATTTGCTGTCTCTCTTCAAATCACATTCTTCGAGCGGCAGCAAACAAGGCGAAGTTCACCATCGAATGTCTGAGAATAGTATCGAAGTTCATTTTGATAATAAAACGATTCCTTTTATAAGGACTAAACCATCGGTTTGAAAAACTGTTTTCCATTGATTCAACCCATTAACACGTTGGCAACAGAACAGAAGAAAAAGCAAAATGAAAAGGACAAGACAAAACATCCACTTTATAATTAGTTTAAATGGTTAATCTGTGGATTGTGTTCCCCTTTCTTGCCAAATGGGCGATAGAAGCGCCAAGCTTGGTAACCCTGGCTATTTCATCCTAAATGCACTTCTTGTGGCGCATGCTCATTAACAACTCTTTTGTTTCAGTATTCCTATTGGTCGCTAATTATTTTGATTTTGAAATAACCGTAGAATTTAAAATTTGATGCATGACTTTTTATTACCATTGGATTTGCCCTGGAGGTAGTACGTGAGTTATTTATTTGTTTCTGTGTATTTTTATTTATTAATTTAAAAAAATATGATAATTTTTCTTCATATTATAGTGTATTTTTTGTTATACAATTCGTAAAAAAACCACTGTTTTTGTTTTCGTTGCCATACCAACGGTGAAATTCGTTAAAAATACAAATTTCGGTTTCGTCGACATAGAAACGACGTTTTTGCGTAGTGTCTTTCGGAGCATTCAAATCCGCGAGACAAACGCGAAAACGCGCCAGTTGGCAACTTTTTGAAAATGCGCCGAGCAAGGGACCCAAAGCACATTTTCACCGTTTAAATTGGCAATGACAATTTAAAATTATAAAAATTTCAATAATCAATAGAATTCTAAATTAATATTTGCAATATTTGTAAACAATCTCTTTTAAATCTTAAGATTAATGCCTTGCTTATGCCAAAATATTTTTTTTACTTTGCTTTATTCTGTTGCTATAATTTTTTTATCAAATAAAAGGAAAGAAAACGCTTATCATTGTGTTTCTTAGTACTTCAGTGATTATTTACTGAATTGTTTTTGGTAATTTTGGAAATTAATATTCTGTTCTAACTGAAAAATTAAGAATGGGTTTGAATCTCTTTGGTTACTTTTCTCTGGCACATCCCTTCAACGAAAGACTGTAATTTTTGAATTAAAAAAATTGAAAGAAGAAATAGTTTCTTCTTCTTTCAAATAATTCAAAGACTTTCCATTAAGTTTTATAGAAAAGTATATTATGAATATAAAAAAAATTGCTACAGTTGGAACAGATAGTCTTTCCACAAATAAAATGACTTTATTTATTCAACAATTGATTAAAATTTTAATTTTTGAGTTTATGTAATTCTAAGAAATGTAATTAAATATATGACTTGTAGAAGAAAATTTATTAACAGTTGGAAAATATTATTATATTGGATTATTAATATTATTGGATTATTTCTTAAAAATGGTTAGTAAAATTTCTCAAAAATAAAAAGTGTGCTCTGAAAAATGAAAAATATTTGTAACAATGATTTGAATGAATTTTACACTAGTCAAAAAAGGATTTTTCATTTGTACAAGGATTTAAAGCCCTTGAAAATTTCGTGTGGATAATAATTTTTTGTTTAAGAATGAAAAATATTTTTCAATTTGACTGTAATTAAAAAAAGATTTTTATAAGTAAGTTATTAAATCCTAATTAAGCCTTGAAATTCTTCTTGCAATTAATAACTTTTACAAAAAAATTAGGCATTTTATCAAGATGATAACTTTATTCCCTGCATGAAATGACAATTAAAATTTTATGAAGATAGAGTAATACATCATAACACCAAATTTTAAAATTTTTACAAGTTAATTTTCAATCAAACATGGAAGAGGTGTATAGTTAAGATCAGACAGTTTTTTATAGGAATTGTTGTAATAATTTAAAAAAAGTGGTATTATTTTTTTTTATAAAGTCCTTAACAGTCATTCATCATAAAATTTGATTTTGAATCCTTTATTACAAATTAAAAAAATCTAAAAAAATCATAAATAGATATTAATTATAATTAGAGACTTTAATCTAAAAACTTGTTTCCAATTTTAAGTACATTTAATTCCTTCATTGTTTTTAATCATGGATTTAATGTTTTCCATTCAATCTAGAAAATTAAATAAATTGATGAAATTATTTTGTCTTTAACTTTTTAAAGTAGGATAAATGCTATGAAATTTTAATTTAATTTAATTTTTTTACTTAACTTAAATTTAAGAAACTGGAGCTGTTTTGATAGAAACTATTTAATTTCTTTCTAACTGGCGCACAAGTGTAAAAAATAGAATGCAGTGGAACAGAATTTAGTGGAAGGTTTGACTGACTTATATTCATCATATTTCTATCCAAATATGATGATGATGAAGAAGGAAAAATAATTATGAGGTAATGCATGAATCAAATGCTTGTAATGTTTTTGTAAATTCTTATAAAACTCTTTTCTACAAAATGAAAAATTTTATAACCATTTAATTACAAAATAGGATTACGAGGAATTTCATAAAACACAAACAATTAAACAGCATTTAGTTATTTAGTTTGGAGTGTATAGTTTAAAAATGTGTTATGTGGCACTTTTACTGTTAATTTTCAAATAGTAATAAAACGTGTTTGCCGGATGGTTTTTGATACTAGTATGATATCAGTTTTAACTTAAATGTGATCAATAACTTGTCCAAACAAAAAAAATAATAAATAAAAAATTAAAAATAAATAAATAAATCATCTTTGTCGATTTAAACTAACTATAAAGTGCAACTTCATCTGCAGCACTGCCAGAATGACTGCATACAGAATGAAGCTACAAAACCAATGGTACGACTAACCTGTTGCCAAAGGGCACAGGAGTATTGCCAAAATTCAAGATGCTACTTTCCTGATGCCTTCGGACATCATGGAAAAGTCATACATGTTTGAAAGGACATTTGAAATAGTTTTTTCAACTAGAGACGAATGGGATAACAACATGCTCAAAACTAAAACAGGAGATCTAATCTGGTACACAGATGGATCACTGAAAAACAACCTCTCAGGACTGGGAGTATGTGGCGTGTCACTAAGAACCAGCCTATCTGTAAGCCTTGGGCGATACGCTACGGTCTTCCAGGCAGAAGTTTTGGTTATCCACTGTCTGCGACTAAATATAAGGAAGGGCTACCACGGATTCTCATTGCTTACCGTGGTAGCCCTTCCTTATTGTCATTTTTAGTGACAGTCAAGCCGCTTTAAAAGCGCTCAGTTCTTTCGAAATCAAATCTAAAATGATTTTGGAATGCAGAAACCTTCTTACAGAACTGGCAACTAGAAACAAGGTGATCCTTGTATGGGTGCTAGGGCATAAAGGTATCGAAGGTAATGAAAGGGCTGATGAACTTGCTAAACAAGGATCGTCTTTTGTTCCCATTGGTGCAGAACCTATTTGTGGGATCAATTTGAAGACCGCAAAAACCAATGTTCTTATTTGGGAAAAATGGAAGATGTATGAAGCTTGGCTCAACACTCCTGCTCAAACCCACAATAAAAATATGATCTATGGATCATCCTCAAGGATTGCCTCTGAAATTCTAAGATGCTCTAGGCAGAAGCTACGCTTAATCGTAGGCTTCATAACTGGGCACTACTATTTCAGAAAACACCTCCATAAAATGGGACTATTTCAACAAGACCCTATCTGCAGGAAATGTCATACGCAAGAGGAAATGCCCAAGCATTTCATTTACGAATGCGAGGCCTTTGCCCCCTCCCTAGATTAACTTCTTTAGGCATCATCCCTACTAGAGAGTTACACATAGACTACATTAAAGGGCAACCGGACTTTATTAATAAAGTGGGTGACCCGAGCAACTGGAACGAGGAAACATTGGGTTTGGAGTGAATAGTACAAAATGCTGATAAAAGCAGAAGTGCCCAATGACATACAAACCCAACTCTAAGAAGAAGTAGAACTATAAAGTGGATGTTTTGTCCTGTTTTCTTTATTTTGCGTTTTCTTCTATTCTGTTGTTAACGTGTTAATGGCTTGAATCAATGGAAAATGGCTTCTCCAATAGATGCTTTAGTTTTCACATAAGAAATCGTTTCATTAACAAATGAACTTCGACAGTTATTTTTAGTTTCGATTTTAACGAGTTGAAGCCATAGAGTCGTTACTCGATATGAGTGTCATATTAAAATTAATTCGACTATTGTTAACGGCATTTGGCTCAAACCGATACAAAATGATATCTGGTATCGTTGCTTCAGATGTTCGTAACAATGTTTTACGCACAAAATATTCATCAAATAAAAAAAAGGAGAATTAAAGAACTTTTTGAAGCCCGGTGGCTTAGTTTCAGCGTTTCATGCTCTCATGTCACAGTTCCGAGATTTTATCCTCGGGTTGGGTAAGGTTGACTCAGCCTTTCATCCCTTCTGTGTGTCGATGAGTACTAAGCATGCTTGGGAACTAAACACTGGGGGTCTTAGGTTAGGCTGACCACCTAACTGGGACATATGCTCCGCGCCCCAGGGCCCTTGGTCATGAAAATAGTTATGGGCACTTGTAGGCCTTGGCTCGCATGGGCTGTCCTGCCATGGAGTTTAGTTTTTTTTTAAGAACTTTTTACGGATTTTAAGAGAACGCGAAATGATAAAAAAGATGTTGGTGAGCCGAAGAGCCAGGCAAGGAAACTAGAATAGGTCAAAGACTAATATTAGAAAAGGTAAGAATTTCTTGAAACTTAGGAAACAATATCGCTAAAGATTTGAAGACTAATTATTTAGAACAGGTAATTTTCATGATTTTGAGCACTTTTACAAAGGGGAAAAATTATCATCGAAAAATATTTTATTGCTGGTAAAAATCATAAATGAATATTTTTCTCATCGCTGACGCCACTCAGACATTCCTCGAAAAGATGAACTTCGCCTTATTTACTTCCACTCGAAGAATCCGATTTGAAGGCACGCAGTAAATTCGTCGACAAGTCGGATTTACGACCCCGTCTCAATACGATGTCGTAATTAATGATTTGTGACTTGGATGAAACTTTATCTGACGTCATGTATATTTTAAACCAATGAAAATTGTAATAAAGTAACTTAGCTATGATCTTAAGTGAAACGAAAGGAACAACCAAAGTATTGCGTTTCTAAGCCAGATTAATAACTAAAATAATTGAAAAATCACAGAAACTTCAAAATGAAATACACTTTGGTGATTTAATAAATGCTTAAAATTTACATAATTTCACAGTAGGTATGATAATTCTCATTTATGGTATATTAACGTTATTAACTAGACTGTATTTTATACAGTCTGGTTAATCTAGTCTTTTACATTGTTATTCCTGCTCATGAATCTTTGACCAGCCAAGTTCGTTATCCTACGGCTACGAAATTAAATCAGAAAGTTTCGACTTTGATTTTTAATCAGAGCACCAAGAAGTTAAAAGTACGAATTTATTCTAAGACTCTTCCGATAGATGGCGCCACAGAGGATCCATTACTACGACTTAGATCTGGAGGAGCTGGAGGAAACTTTCTCCAGACTATTAAACCCATGGTAACTACTCAAAGACCATAGGACTACTGAAAATCGTACTAGGCACTATCAGAAGAATATTTATATAAATTTTAAAATAATATATAGATTTGAAAATGCTTGACTATAGTAATGTTTTTTAACTATGATATCTTATTTTTTTTTTAAGTTTCTACAGTTTAAATTAACCAATTACAACCTTTTTGAGGAATTAATCGCAATTTCATTAATTCAATTAATTTCAAGTAATTAATTCAAATTTTTTAAAGCATTTTTATTTATGTAATTATGTTCTAAATAATTTGTTGATACAAGCAATTAATACAGTTTCCCTTATTGAGAAATATATTCTTATTTTTTATATTTTTACTAAGAATCTTTTTTGATTTAACTTGTACTGATAAATTATCATTTACAACCTGGTATCAAAAAGTTTAATCTCTTTTAAGATTTTTTTT
>JAJQOW010002431.1:0-17682 GCA_037975125.1 Latrodectus hesperus | reverse complement strand
ACTTGTATTCGTTCTTTAGTAATACAGTCAAGTATCTGTATTAGACTGGTATTCGTTCTCAGACATATGTGATTAATAATAACATTAATAATTATGAAACAAAAGTCGTTGTTGTTGTTGTTGCACCGGCATACTTCCCTGTACCTAGCCCTTAGATGGACTTTACCAGTTGGATAGAAGCAGCCGGATGGAGTGATTTTGAAGCAGGAAGCAAGCAGAAGATTCTCAAGACTTGACCTGCCACCCCAGATGAGTTAGCTCACCTGGAGGACATTGTAGCCAGATTTAGTGTGTCCCGGCCGCCTTTAGCGAAAACAACGGAACAAGTTGCAAAAATATGTGGAGTAACACACTTACATAGAATTACAAATGATAAGAATACATAGAATACATAAAATTACAAATGATGAGAATACAATGTGAATGAATGACAAAGTATGAAAATACAAAGGATTACAAATAATGACTAAAAACACACTGAAAAAAATTTGAAGAGGAGTTCATAAATTAAAAACATAAATTGAAAAGAGTCCATTAAAATAGGTTGAAGCTGCTAATTGCTTAGCAAAGTCTAAGCACTTAGGCTAAGTACAGAAGTCCAAGTACTTAGGCTTGTGATATTAGCAGAGGAGGGTCAATGCTGATTCTTCTTGAGCCACGTGAATAAGCACTCTTGATTAATTAGGAAGTCCATTAGTTGGTTTAGTTTTCGTCTAGAGGTCTTGTTAGAGAGTATGGCTCGTTTCCAGTTAATAACCCACTGTTTTGCAGGGGTTGATAAATGCCACGTAGAAGTGAGTGGGCAGACCGTGAGATAATGTATTGGGTCTCCTTCGTTACCACAGGTACAATTTGGGGTGTCCGTTAGACCCACCCTGTAGAAATAAGTAGGGAATGGGCCATGGCCGGTCATGAAAAGGATTTCATTCCTGGTCCAATTTAAAGATTTGATGGAAACTGTAGAGATAATTTCATGTACTAGACGACCAGTAGATGCGTTGGACCAGTTGTCCTGCCATTTCTCCTTGATCCAGTTCTGTAGAGTGTGCTTGACTGAGCAGCGTGGTAGGGGGATGTCTACATGATGGAGAGAAGAAGAGGCTGCCTCTTTTGCCTCCATGTCAGCTGCCTCATTACCCTCTATTCCAACATGAGCTTTGACCCATCGAAGTTGGATAGAAGGAAAGTCCAGCAGGTAACTTTGAAGTGATCTGACGAGAGGGCTTGATGAAGATGGATTGCAGCTTGATTTGAGAGCTGCCTGGCTGTCAGACCAAATAGTGGCAGTGGTGTTCTCTAGCGTGGCAAATTTGACTGCTTCGCCTATGGCCAAAACCTCGGCTTGGAAGACTGAGTTATCTTCTCTCAGCTTTGTTTTCCAGACATGCATCTTTACTGAATTTCTATAAGCTACAAAAGCTGAGCCGACCCCTTCTTCCAGCTTTGAACCATCTGTAAAAATTTGAAGGGATTCTGCTGGTGGCCATGACATCTGTGCAGTTTCTTTGACAGAGACTCTTTCACTCAGATTAAAGAGACCAGGGTGGAAGGAGTCAATGCTCATTTTATTTTCTAAATCTGATGGTGATGGGAGCGGTGGATCGAGACACTGAATTCCACCTCTGGTGAGTCGTATGTATTTTGCCTCTGCTTCTATTATCAGGTGCAAGGGAGGAAGGCCAGTAATTATCTGCAGAGCGGAGGTGGGTGTTGAGCGAAAAGCTCCCGTGATACTAAGAAGAAACCTTCGTTGAATAGATAATAATTTTAGGGCCAATTTATTAGTTAACGAGGCTCCCCAGATTGCTGCTCCGTGGCAAAGCATTCTCTCGGTGACGTTCTTGTACAGTAAAATCCTGTTTTTCTGACTATAACCCCAGTAATTTCCAGCCAGTCTGCGAAGCTTCTCTTGAAGTAATATAGCTTTGTTTCCTTGGGTAACAATATGTTCTTTATAATTCAACTTCTTGTCCAAAATGACTCCCAGGAGTTTGATGGACTTTGCCTTCTTCAATCTGTAGTCACCCCATAGAATTTGTGGACCACATTGGAGTTTAGCGACTAACATGAACTTGGTCTTATCAAGGGCGATATTCAAGTTGTTCTTATCAGACCATGATTTGAAGTGAGTGAGAGCTAGTGAGGCTACTCTGCCCAGTTTCTTTTCACTACAAGCGCCTATCACGAAAGTAAAGTCATCTGCGAAGGCCTGCAAGTGGATATTGCTGCGCTGGTCGATTTCTTTTCCTATTGTGGTCCAGTCAATTTTCAAAGGAGTATCGGCAACTAGATTCCACAGTATCGGGCCACTGCAGGAGCCTTGGGGACATCCCACTGTCTGGCTTCGAGTTGCAAGGCCAGCATTCGTAGGTAGGATAACAAGTCTGTCATTTAAATGGTTGATTAGAAGCTTAGTGATGTTAGATGGGCTTCTGGTTTGACACAATTGTTTCTTTAGTTGAAGGTGATCAATATTATCAAAGGCACCTTTGATATCTATGGTAATAACTGCTGTATGGAGTTTATCAATTCTGTTGTTCTGTATTTTGTTGGTAAGTAAGAGAAGGGCATCGTCTACAGATCGGCCTTGTCTGAAACCAAACTGGAAGTCACTGAGGAGCTTGTTGGTTTCGAGATGGAAAGTGAAACGTTTCGTCGTCAATTTTTCTAATACCTTCCCAAGCGTGGGGAGGAGGGAAATTGGTCTGTAAGAGTCGATGCTGGATTTGTCCCTACCTTCCTTGTGGAACAGAATTATAAGACCAACCTTAAGACAGCGAGGGAAGTAAGATAGCTCCAGACATTTATTGAAAAAAGAGAGGAGAATATTTGGGAAAGACCTGTGGATAGTTTGGATAACAATGTTATCAATTCCATCGTAACCAGGGGCTTTGCCTTTTTTTAATGAATTGATGGTTCTTTCTATTTCATGTCTGCTGAATGGAACGTCATTCTTGGAGCTGATGGTGGGGTGGAAAGAATGGCTAGAAGTCGTCGGGAAAAGCCTTTCAAGAATATCTTGAGCTATGTTGAGTTCTGAACCCAAGGGGGTTCTATGGCTGTCAACGAAGAGATATGCTGGTGGGACTGTCTTTTTGAAGACAACCTTGTAGATTTTTCCATATGGGTCCTTGGCTGAGCTGCAAAATTCCTTCCATGTCTTCTTTTTTGCTAATCTGATTTGTTTGAAGTATGCGGCTCTTTTTGCCTTATATATCTTGTAATATTTCTCTTTTTCTGGAGAAGAAGAGGATTGATAACGCCTTCTCAGTGCTCTAAATTGTTTCCTTTCCATTTGGAGTGTTTGTGACCACCAGGTGGGAGTTCTGGTCTCATAGCTTTGAGTTTTAAGTTTGAAGCTGGAGGAGCAGCAGGAGGTAATAGCTTTCTGGAGAAAGATTGTTGCTCTTTCTAGATCGGCAGTGTTATTGCAAGTTGAAATTGTGTGGGAGAGGTCTGGAATAAGTGGTTTCAGGAGATGACAAAACTTCCCGTGGCCACCGAACTTCGTTTTAAAACGCTTAAACTGGAAGGTGGAAGTTTTGCAGTTAAGTGTAATCTTGATGTATTTGTGATCACTTAGGGTTTCATCATCGAGCACCTCCCAAGTTGTGACATTCGCCATATTTGGGTTTGTAACCAGTGTAAGATCTGGCCAACCTTGTTGGTGTTTGTTGATGAATGTCGGTGGAGAGTATTGGGAATTCATAAGGAAGAGGTTGTTTGCAAGAATGAAATCCAACACTTGCTCGCCCCTAGAATCTTCTGACGGATAGCCCCAGATAATACTATGCGCATTCAAGTCTGCTCCTATTAATGAATTCTCCGGATGGATAGACCGCAACACATTATCCAGCTCATCTAGGGTGATGGAAATGTCGGATAATTCTGCTGCTTGTGTTCCTCGAACTCTGTGATTAGGTGGTGGGCAGTAGGCCGAAATTATATTCAGAGGTGCCTCGTCCAGAGTTAGTTTGATGGTTACGGTTGAAACTGACTGATGCACCAGGATTGGCTGAAATTTGGTAGAGGTACAAATGATTGCTGCCTTGTTATTAATTGAAGTCCAGCAATTCCAGCGCTCTGGAATGCAGGCCATTTTCCCATTCTGAATAAAAGGCTCCTGGATGATGAAAAAGTCGATTTTATGTTCCAGAGCTGTAATTTGTAGAAGGTCCGTTGGAGGTTTAGATCTACGTAGATTGACCTGAAGAACAGTTACATTGTTTTGGTTGTTAATATTTGAATGGAGTTGGAGATGGGGAAGCAAGAAATCCGCAGTGCTGGATGGTGTCAAAGAGCAACCTTGGGAGATATTCATGGAATGAAATCAGAAGGTAGTTGAGAAGTAACTTTAGAGTGCTTCGGTGTGTCTGGTGTGGAATTAGGTTTAATAGTTGCTGAGTATTTTAAAAAGGTAGGGCATCTTCGGTCGTAAGCTGGGTGGTTTACATTTAAGTTTTCGCCTTTTTTATTTTCTGCATGGCAGTTTATGCAGAATGCTTTTTTCGCTTGGCAATCCGGTGTGTTATGGTTTTCACCGCAGCGTCCACAGTATAAATTTGTATGAGGACAGTTATTTGTTGGGTGTGAGAAATCCTGACATTTTTGGCACCGTCTATAAGCTAAGAACTTTTCTAACCTGTAGCTTCGGATACCTATGAAGATCCTCCGATTTTTGAGAAGTCGTATGGCTAGGAAGCGAGGCATTTCTATAACATAATTCCAGAGATTATAGATGCTAAGAGTTTTCCGAATCTGCGTAATTTGGATCTCGGGGTTGCGGTGGTCTAGTTGTAGGTCTTCTTTAATTGCTTCAAGCAAGTATTTTTCAGGTGTGTCTTCCGGGAGGCTGAGAATTATAATTTTCATTGTTGGTAGGGGTTTGTCGTTGACTCTCAGGTTCTCCTTAGTCAGGGTTTCTTTGAGTTTTGTGGAATCTTCATGGGATCTGCATTTAATTTCTATATAGTTCTGTCTGTTGTATACTCCTTTTGGGCGAATTGAGGTCTTGATGTTGCTTAACTTCCTTGAGACTTCCTTATTGGTTTTTTCTATGACAATTGTAGGTTTTGTCTTGAGGGCTTCACTGTAGGTTTTGGTACTGTTGTTAACGGGAGTGGAAGTTTGCCGTGAGGATTGGGTAATTTTCATTGTGTTGTTAAGTTGCTGGATTTCGCTCGTTAGATTAGGGATTGTAATCGTAGTTAAGTGAGTTAGTTCTTGGAGTGTGTCATGTAGGTTGTTGTTGGTTACGGAGGTTTCTTTGTAGTCCTTTGCAGCCTGTAGAGCAGTGAATTCTTTTATTAGCTCCTTTGCGCTGGTCCTAATTTCTTTAGGGAGATAAAATTTTCCCTTATTTTTTGAGAGGATTATTTTCTGTAATTTGTTGATTATTGCCAAAGCTAGTGGTGTTTGATTTGCTTCTGTAATGCAAACGTTATTTCGGGTTGGTTTGACCTCCGTCTCTTTCGTTATTCCCACTACTGAGCAGGAATTTGAGCAGTTGAGGTTGAGATCTGGGCCTTCCAGGTCTTGATTAGATTGGCATGGTGAGTAAATTTTGCGCCTTGGTGATGGTTGTGGACTTTTCTCCATGTTTTAAAGGGCGACAGATGATTTGACCAATGAAAAGTGAGTAATTCAGTTGCTCGTAAGAGGGTTAATGGGAAATTGTGAGTTGGAATAAATTATAACTGTCTGGATAGTCCAAAGCGTTGAAGAAGTGTAAGGTAATAGTTTATTGAAGACAAATAATTATTAGGAAAAATGCAGTAAACATGAAGTGACCCAGATGCACATTATCCCATCCCGCATATCACCCCGCACACCCGATATACAGACTAAGGAGCAGACCTCTGTGATTGAAAAGAAAAAAAAATAAATCAATAAAATAAAAAAGAACATTAATTTAATTAAAGGACAGCGGAATAGTGTAGACCCTTGTGACGCTATTCGTTACAATTCTCATGGGTATCTCAATTCCCCTACTGGTGGTTGGATTAAAACAAAAGCCGTGATAGCCTCTTGGTTAGGGCATCTGAACCTCCATTCAGAAGGGCGTGGTTCGATTTCCAATGCCACCAAAGACCCACTGAGTACAAGCGATATACGTGGTCATTAAATCTGTGGAATCGAAAGTCCTGTGGTTGGTCGTTGAGCAGTTACAATGGGTATAATGGTCTGGGGAATATTTCCTCATCCTTCAGACCAATGTCAAAATTGAGGGAGTGGATGATCTGGTGGTGCCATCTATCGGAGGAGCTTAGAGCAAAGTCGTATTTTCACCTTCGTGGTGTTCTGGTTAAGCGAAAGACGCACTTTATTCACTTAAATTTGTGTAGATAATGTTATAGCGAGCTTGACTTGTCCAAGTGTCATAAATAACAACAATATGCTTTTTTATAAGAATAATACTGGAATAAAAGAAAAGTTTAAATTTTTCCACGTTAAATTTTATTTTAAAATAAAAATAAACATAGATTAGAAATAATACTTACCGTTTCCTATTGTCCTAGCAACTACCATTTCACTAGGTTCCCCTTCGCCATTTTTTCCCAGAGCGGCAACATATATGTAGTACTTGGTACCACACTGCAGATTTTGAAGGGTAAAACTGGATACTTTGGACGTTATTTTGGTCTCTTCCCACTGGCCATATTCACGCTTGTGTCTGATCACGAATCCTTTTACAGAGGAAAAACAAATAATGGAGAATTTTGTAAAAGGTGATTTTTTATTTTTACTTACGACAAAATGCAGTACTAATAAATTATTAATGTCTTTCAATTATAAAACTTATTTCCTTTAAAAACTAGTTTTTGATTAGAATGTATGAAAAATATGTTCATTTATGAATTCATTAATATTTGAGTTTATCCGTTAATGTTGTGGCTTATCTCTCACTCCTGGTGGACAATAACATCAAACCAAATCCATGAGCGCGAACGCCTTTAAACAATGGAACACAGACGCAAATTATTTTCAAATCGACGAGCCATGATAAAAGGGTTTAAAATGCAGTTTTCAAGAGGTCAAGAACCTAGAGGCAGCAAAGGGTGAAGTCTGACTTTGCCTCATAGCTGCACTGCATTTAGCTAAGCATAGTGAAATGGCCTTCATGCCTTAGGTGACCCTAACCGCCGTACTTCGCCCATTCCACCAAGCAACACTTCTCCACCACGATGATGCAGAAATGCAAGTTATGCATTAATAAATTTTGGGGAACTAATTTTATAAGTTTTCCAAAGATCTGAGTTCGGATGCTACCTATGTGTGGCTATTTAAAGGAAAAATCATTATTATAATAAACCTGATGTTTTCTGCTATAATCAGTTCTTTTATTACTATCGTGGAGTCCGATTATACTAAGTACAGAAAATAATAAATGTTCAATATATGCAGAATGTTTAAGGAAATATAGAATAATCATTAGCAGGTGATAAGATAAATTAGTACAAATAATTTTCCTCATGTTTTTGTAACTATAGTTTTATAAATGTTAAACTATAAATTCTTGTGTCATTTTTCAAGAAATACTGTGATCATAATGCTAAAAATTCAATGTGAATAAAAAAGATGAAAATTAAAAAACAAATTGTGCTACATGGAATACAATTATTGAGGCTAGGCTTGTGAAAATATTCGAAAAAGCCAGCATTTTAGCTGTGACAACGGGTATGATTATGGAAACTCTAATAAAAATTTTTCAGGAAATTGTAATCAAATGATAGAAATCTCACATAAACCTTTAAAATAAATCAAGTTAACGTAAACATAACTGTTTTCATAAACATTGAATTAATAATGGCTAAACATGTTGAGTTAATTAAAATATTGAATTGTAATTTAATCTTTTGCAGAAATTATAGAAAGTAATAAGTTTTTATAATATTAATTTTTGATTAATTTATTCACATGGTAATTTTATTGCATCAAATAAAGACTATGCAACTATATTCAGGGAAATTTTAAATTACAAAATTGTCACTTTAGAGTGCAAGATAAATCTAAAAATTTCATATATCAAATGTAAAACATATAATTTTATCTGCATCAGAGGAATTTAATTTTAAATTAAGACAAGATCTATATATGAGAAAATTAAAGAGACTTCTTTTATTAAATAATTACATTTCCACTATAAAATTTTACACCCATAAAATTGCAAAACAATTTTTTAAATTAACACTTAATAGTGTTGCCTGTGTTAAAATTTAAAACACTAGTTATTTCATGCAGTAAAAATCTATATTTTACAAGAATTCGAAAAGTTTGCTGTGATAATATTAGTTTTTAATGGACAGGAATTCTTTTAAATATTAATTGAAATGATATAAATTTGTAGTATATTAATGAGGATTTTTTTGTTACAAAAGACCTTCACTTTATAAATTTTTTGTAAACTATGTATTTTGATTGTAGGAATATTTGGTAAAGCATTATATAAAATGGAGATATCCAATCATTATCATTATTTTAAATAAGTATTTGCCAACAGAAAACATTAAATTTGCATATTAAGATTGATTTAACATCTAATTAATGATATCTATATAGATATGTATATATATACATAGACACACACTATACACACACTATACACACACACACACACACACACACACACACACACACACACACACACACACACACACACACACACACACACACACACACACACACACACACACACACACACACACACACACACACACACATATATTTCCTCTAAAATTAAGACTTCATTATTAAGACATTCATTATTGAGACTTTATTAATAAAACTAAGATTTTATTAAATGATCAAATATTTTTTTTACAAAACCATTTTTTTTTCAGTAACAAATATAACAGTTCTGATTGAACATTAGTCGTAATTATTTAAATATTATTATCAAGACAAGACATACATATGCATGAATTTTAATTTTAGTTTTTTAAAAACATTTTGAAAGTTATTAATTTAAAATTATGGAAAATTTTTTTCAATATTAAAAATCATTTGAAACAAATTTAAAATTAACTGAATATGAAACATAACAATGCATTCCATTAAATGTAATTGAAATCTATCTCCATTGAAACAAGTAATACACACAACTATTAGATAACTATAGAACAAAGTAAATTTAAAATAAATGTGATTTTGAAAAATATATTATATTTAATCTTAAATAAAGAATAAGCGGGAAAATATGTTATGTAATCAAAATTGAAAAAGAATTTAAAACGAAATAATACTTTCAAATATTGCATAAAATTTGAAAGTAGAATAAAACAAGAAACTTATGTTTTCAAGCTTAAAATAATTTATTCTTATTGCTCGGAAGGGATTATAAGATAAAAAAGGAATAAAATATGAAGTTCTATCATAAGCCTATTCTACAAGTTGTTCCATTACTAAGAAATATAAATTTACCAGCATTTTCTCATTTGCTTTTTATATTTTTTACAGACAATATTTAATAGGCAAAAGAACTTTAAAGATATAAATATTTTTTTCCATGTTTTATTTACATTTTTTATCATAAAGAAGGTGAAAATATATTCCTTTATTATTTTTTTTTTTTGCTTCCAATACGTTTTTTAGAAAAAGCTTTCAGCTATAAAGTTTTCCATTTGGACTTTAATCTCGTAACTGGATCACAATCCAATGTAAATATAATATTCTTATTAGAGCTTATTGCCTTAAAGACGAATCTTTTTTTTGCGATTTTATCGTCGATATTTTTTTTCGTCTTAAAATGTTGTAATGTATTTATTGAAAGCAAATATTCTCGAATATGATTTTATCGCATGGAATCTTTTTTTTTCATTTAGGCACTCTCTATTTAAAAACTGGTTTATCTGGTAAAAATGTAGCAGAAGAAATTTCTCCTACATAAATATAAGCTGATTGAAAAATTGAGCTGAAAGGAAATCTACAGAAGATCAACATAAGTTTCAAAAGCATAAGCAAATTAGTTTAGTTTAAGGCAGTGGAGTATTTGGTCTATAGAAGTTTTATTAACATTTTGTACATTTGCATTTAATAAAAGTTAGGAAATATAATACGGATGATAAAATCTTAGGCAAACCTTTAAGATATATTGAAGAATAATCTTTAATCCTAATCGGAAGATTTACAGAGTCCAGAAACTTTCTGTACATTTTTTAATTTCCAAATGCAGATGGGAGGCAATTGGTGAATTGAAGAGTTATTCTCTTCAGTTTATCGCCATGTAAAGAACCCTCTAACAGTATAAAATTACTTTAAGATATTTCAGCACACACTACGTAAGAGTGCCTTCTTATAGAACATTTCTGCAATTCTTGGAGAACATTTTCGTGGCTAATTCATATGTCACAAGTGGAAAACACGAAAAACTTCAAAGCATTTTTTTTGACAGATATTTGTGTTGAAAGTAGAAAAGCAATACCAATCTTCCGTTGTTTAAAAGTGGCTAGGAAGGAAAATGAGAACTCCCATATCGTAGAACACTCACACCTTAAGCCACACTCAGCTCATTTTGCCTTTTATTTACTAAATTATGAGTTTGATTTATATGTTATGGATGAATATTTTCGATAGCTTAAAGCTTACATTAAAATCTTAGTTGCCTTTCAATGTTAAAAAAGATTGCATTATAGAAATGAAAAAAAGTACTTCGGACAAAATGAATGGAAACATGGGAATACTTATTAAGTCATCAATGTAATAGTCCTCTATAAGTTAAGTTTCTTTATTAGCAAAACAATCCCTTCTATTTCAACTGCATCTCTGTTGCCTCGACCCTCTTCAGCATCGACCCCAACTTCTGTCATGACATCCTCTATACGGAAAAAGTTGAAGATGTGGCCAGGGCAGTGCTCTCTGCCTTTGGTCCCATGACTTGTATTTTTTACCTTTTCTTTTTTCTTTTTGCACGTGTCACACGACAACAACAACATCCCTCCTAAGATAATATCGAATGGTGCCACATTATAAACATTCTTCTCAAGGCTTCCTGATACTTTAATGGCCATCAGAATGTTACACACCAAACTAAGACTCGTCTGAAAAGAAGACATTGTGCCACTTTTGTTGTTGAGCACATCAGAGTCACCTACTGCCCATATGCTGTATTATCAAAGAAATGGTCACTTTGTTTATAGTCCATGCCCTTCCATTTTGTAGTCATATATACTAGCGGATTCTGGACATTTATTCATTGCTAGTGAAGAAATGGGCTGCAAACATACCCGTTTCTTCCTTATGTGATGTGGTTGTATGACTTTGTAAGGTCAACTTCACATGTCTGCTTTTCGGGTGTTAATCAGGAAATGATGTTAAGATCATTCAGTATGATTCTCGGCAACTCATATTGGCATGACATTAATTGCATTTCGAACAGCGTGAGTGCCAATATCCTGAAAAGATAATCCATATCCTTGTAAGGTGGTATCTTCTTCTATTGAATCACAATACTTGCTGGTAAGAATTTCTTCGTCTTTTTTGAGGCGTAACACGATATTGTATGAAAATTCCGGTCTCACAAATGGATTTCTGAATGCGAAATTCCCTGCACAAATTTTATTTTATGTAGTGCCATGCATTGAAATCATGTGGAAAAATTCTGACTCCCACTTGTTGTCATATAATTTTAACAATCATAAGACCAATTTTTTCATAATATTGGAATACTAGCAGTGTGTTCTAGCGTTTACAAATATATCTATAGTTTAGTACATTAATATTCACACTAAAATATTCGTTTTACAGAAAAATTCCAAAATAACTGCAACTGATATTCTATGAATTGTGAGAACATTTTATTTGAGGAATCATTATATGTAACGCAAAGAGTTATATGATAATTGTTGATTTAAAAAAGTGTGGAATTAGACAATTTTCTTATATCCTCATCTATAGAAGAGGATTAATTTACTGAAGAAAGTAATTTACCAACCAAAGATTAATTCAAATGATTTATTGGGATGTGTACAACTAAACACGAATAAATGCTTCACCAAGCTGTGAATGTGTCAAATTGTGGTATTTTGTGATTTATTTAATTACAATTACCTTTTATAGTTTTGGTTTTATTGATGATTTAGTTTAGTAAATATATTTTGATTTTAAATAATTATCTAGATAAAACTTGTGGCCTGTTATTATATTGGTAACACCAAAGGTGTTATCAAGGAATCTCTGGTATTCAATAATATTTAATAAAATTATTTGGAATTCTTTTGTCAATTTTAAGTACACGGATGATGATAAACAGAAGTACACAGCTCAGAGTGTGATCTATGGCTAACTAGTGTTATCTGAATTTTAGGGTCTGCTAATTTAATAGATTTAAGTCCTTATTAATATTTTAATCTGATCTAAAAAGGATTTCTACACAATATCAATCCTCACTACTAGAAAAATGATAACTGTTGCAACAAATTTTATTTAGAACATTATTTAATGAGAATATCTGAGACAAGATTTTAAAAGGCTCTAAATAAACATATGATTTATTAGCCGGACAATATTCTACAAATATTTCTTATCATATGCTAATATTATTTAGATATTTTTCTTATTATATATATTTTTAATTTTATATATTTTGTTATGAAAGATTTGATACCACGTATTTATTTCCATTTTTGCATAAGAATTTCATAAAAGTAAATCGAGTGTTAGTGTAAAATAGTTCTTTTCTGACAAAGAAACTTAAGTATGCTGATAAATTTGCTAAACTAGAAACTAATATAATTTATTCCTTAATGAATTTTTGTATTTGTTATGCAACAAATGATTTTTATAATAATTTCTTTCTTTAATTATTTGATTCTATATTTTGTTTTCTTGCATTGATGAACATACTTTTTTTGGTTGGGATTAAAATATTGTTTTAAAAAACCTTAATAACATTAAATGTATTCTGAAGTTTCAACAAAATGTTTTCAAATTAAATAATTAATTCAGTCTTGATTTAGACTAAATCAGATATTGTGGTAGTTTATTACCCGCAACAATCAATTCAAATGATAAATGATATTTATAAATCTTGGTACGAATTTATCAATGACAGAGTATTCTTTAATTACTGAGGATTGAACTTAGATAATTATTTCTCGATTTTATAAATATGATAGATTTAATTTAAGAAATGCGAAGTGAAATTTCAACTTTGATCCACTCCATAAAATCAATAATCTCTTTCACAGAATGTCTCCTTCCATTTTATGAAAAAAATAATTGATTTATTTAATAACAACCGAATTAGGTAAATCAATAGAATGAGTTGATCTTTGACAGCATATGATAAGACCGAGCCAATAGTTATCGAAAATGTGTTGCTTACCCTTAGTTTTCATTCTACCCCTTGCCTCCATAGTCCACTTGACATCTAGACTAGAGGTTGTCTCACCCACCACTGTCACAGAAGATGGCGCTGGCAATGCTAAAAATTAAAAAATAAAAGGGATTCAGTGATAATTCATTTACGTTAAATCGCATTTTCAAAAAACCATTTAATAAATATTTACCTCTACCATCAGAATGCTTGGCTGAAAAGAAGAAAAAGTTTTATCAATATTTTGTATTTCTTTACGTATTTTTTACATGAAAGTTAATTTATAATATGAAATATAGGAAACTTTTAGGATGTAAATTCACCTTATTTCATTTTTTAAACATTGGAATACTAATTTTTCTATTATTTGACAAAATTATTTTTCCATATATATATATATATATATATATATATATATATATATATATATATATATATATATATATATATATATATATATATATATATATATATATTATATATATGCCGCTAAAAGTCTATTCTAATTCCACAAGTGTTTTTGGCAAGGATTGGATGGTTAAAAATATTTGGCTCATGAAATGAAATTTGCAATAAAATTAAAAAATTTAGCTTAAAAACATTTATTTAGTAATCTATCAGATAACAACTGAAAGAAAAATGAAAGAAATAACACATATTGCATTTATTTATAAAGGCAATGTGTGAAAATTTAATATAAAAAATGTTTGTTATTTATTTTAAAGAAATAAAGAATTGTAATTTTATATAAAAATTTCAAATTTTGATCATAGTTGAAAATACTACATAATAGTTTTTTTTTTTTGTTCAGAGATTTCATAGAAAGATATTCATAAAAAAGCACTAATTTTAAAAAAAAATGAATTCAAATTTTCGTATTTTAATCTACTCTTTTGAAAATATTTATCAATTATCACACATGAACTCAAAAGAACTAATATAATATTCAAAAAGACATCTTAAATCCAACCATTTCAAATGCAATGAAAATTCAAATGAAACTTCATTCGAAAGTTGCAACTTGTTACGAAATTAAATTCGGAAATATAATTAAAGTTCCGGCGTACATTTTCTCGAGCTATTTTCAATTGCATCCCTAACTTATTAACAAGGCGCTCTTATAACTATCAATGCATTCTATTCAGAAAATTATTGGACAGAAGGTACCTTTGACGATAACCATGAAGGCAATCTCGTCCGCCCCGTAGACATTCTGTACTCGACAGGTATAGTTCCCCGCGTCCTCGTCCTCCACGTCCTCGATCAGCAGGCTTCCATTATTCAGGAACTTAGTCCTAGGCCTGTCCCGGATCGTCTGGCCCCTTTTCAAAGAGAACACAAAACATTTCAGAGCAGACGATTATTAATTAATTATCGGGAAACTTCTTTCCCGTTTCCCGATTGAAAGTCAGCCGTTGTTTTCGGGACATAAGGACTTTGAAAATTCCCTTCCGCGCGTCACCTTTGTGGATTTGTTGGCGAGTCAGAATTTGTAAGCTAAGGAAATGGTGTTAGTGTTGAAATGAGCGAGAGTTAATGTTAGGGTTGCTACAAAAGAATTTTGAAACGGTGTGAAAAGTGTTATGGTAAACTGGAATCTTCAGTTGTAAAAGAATATTCAGGAATGCATATGGTAAATAATTTTTCCTTCTACTCAAGCAAAATTGAATTATATTAGATGTTAAGACATATATATTTTGCTTCGGCTTAGGAGATACAAATATAATCATATAAATAAACATTTATTATTATCAAATATCAATATTTATTCTTATCTTAGTTAGGTAAATATTTTTTATCAAGGCAAATTCTTTATGATTGAGATTGGCAATTTAAATTTATGACTAAAGAGAGTATAAAAAATGTTGAATTACCTTTTCCATTATTAATTAAGCTTAAATACAACTGAACAATAAAGTATTTCATAAGTATTAGACCTCTAAAATTTAAATTTGTTTTGCTAATAATCGATTAAGAATATTATTTTAAAAATTTTGTATCTTTACAAAGAAATGAATATAGTATACACATACATACACACATATATATACACACACACACACACACACACACACACACACACACACACACACACACACACACACACACACACACACACACACACACATATATATATATATACAGTGGAACTTGGATAATTCGAAGTTTTCTCTCGGTCCCTTGAAACTTATTATTGAACTAATGTTAAAATATCGTGGATAATTCGAAGTCTAACTTCCTTAATTCGAAGTTTTACTCCAGAAGAAATACACTGTCAAAGCAGTAACTTTTTCAGGTTTTCCGTATTTTCCGAGAGGGAGGGGGAGACGTACTCCAGGCTATGAATACAGGATTAAGGGGGAGGAAGATTGTTGAGGGCGGGAGGAAAGAATGGGAGAAAATAAGTGTGACTGGACTGCACTGTTAACCCCTCTTTTGTAGGACAAGCGTTTAACGTTGCATGCACCTGTTTTCCAAGAAATCTGTAGTGGTCACATGTTTTTTCTTTCGTGTGTGGCAACTTTTAGTCTTCATTTCACTTGAAACTTCAGAACAGCAAGCATGTCTTTGAGTAAACCACGCGTTCCCTACAAGACCTTAACTTTGGAACAAAAAATTTCCGTCATCCGTGAAGTTGAAAAAGGTTTAAGAAAGAAATGCGACATTGCAAAAGAATACGGAATAGCGGCAAATAATCTTTCAACTTTTTTGAAAAATAAAAAAGTTCTAGTGTAAACGGAAAAAGGAAAAGAGCAAGAGATGCGGACAATCCAGATCTTGATGAATGTGTATTAAAATGGTTTAAACAATCGAGAGACAGAAACATCCC
The DNA here is from genome assembly GCA_037975125.1 of Latrodectus hesperus. Classification (NCBI taxonomy): domain Eukaryota; kingdom Metazoa; phylum Arthropoda; class Arachnida; order Araneae; family Theridiidae; genus Latrodectus; species Latrodectus hesperus. The sequence continues at coordinate 1,540 of JAJQOW010002431.1, read as the reverse complement.
TCTGAGTGGAACTCTTCTAACCGCTAAGGTAGAAGAATTTTCTTCCATCATAGGAAACAACAACTTCAAAGTTAGCTCAGGTTGGCTGGATGGATTCAAGGAAAGAAATGGAATTTCATTCAAAACTTTGTGTGGTGAAAGTGCAAGTGTAGACGTGAAGTCAGCCAATGAATGGGCGGACAGACTTTTGCAAATCATAAAAGATACACCAGTAAGTGACATTTTCAATGTCGATGAAACTGGATTATTCTTTAAGTGTACGCCGGACAAAACTCTAGCATTTAAGGGAGACAAATGCAGTGGCGGCAAAAACAGCAAAGGACGTGTAACATTACTAGTGGGATCCAATATGAATGGGACTGAAAAGCTTCCTTTACTTATGATAAAATCTGCCAATCCAAGATGTTTCAAGAACGTGAAAACAAAGCCAGTGGAATACAGGGCAAACACAAAATCTTGGATGACTGCAGACCTTTTCAAGGATTGGCTGTTAGAGCTCGACCACACGTACCAAAAGAAAAAACGAAAAATTCTCCTGTTCATTGATAACTGCACGGCACATAAGTCGATCCCTGCAATGGAAAATGTAAAGGTTATTTTTTTTCCACCAAACATGACCTCAATAGTGCAATTAATGGATCAGGGTATTATCAAACACTTCAAACATTTCTATCGATGCCTTGTCGTACGACATCTTCTAACTGATTCTTCCAAAAAGCCCAACATTTCTGTCCTCGATGCAGCAAGAATGTGCTTGAATGCATGGTCGAAAGTCAGCGAAGAAACAATTGCGAATTGTTTCAGAAAAGCAGGGTTTATTGAGGAAAACACGAGCCCCGGCGAGATTTTTGAAGATCTACCTCAACCAGATACATGGGAAAACGAAATGCCTTTTCATGATTACGTTAACATTGATGAAAGTGTAGAAATATGTGCAGAACTATCTAACAAAGAAATTCTATCCGAAGTTCTAAACAACAAAAGCGATGCAACAGAGGACGATAATAACCCCGAAGCATGATGTTGAAGAAAGGCCGATTCCAACTTCATGTGATGCAGTTTTTCATTTAGCGGAATATCGTCGCTATGCAGAAGGACAATGTAACGTAAGTCAAGCTATCTTTCAATCCATAAATATTCTTGAAGACTGCTAAAAAAAATCAGTTGAGCGTTTAAAACAATCTAAAATATCGCAATATTTTCCAAAATTGTAATTCAGAGTGCATTTGTAATTTATTGTAATAAACATCGTTTCAACCTGATGGTTGTATTAGTTAAATGCATACCAATTTTACTCTTTTAATACTAGTATTTAATTGCATATAGTCACATGCGGTAAATAAAAAAATCGAAATTTCGAAAACTTGGATAATTCGAAGTTTTGCAGTGGTCCCTTGAGCTTCGAATTATCCAAGTTCCACTGTATATATATATATATATATATATATATATATATATATATATATATATATATATATATATATATATATATATATATATATATATATATATATATATATATATATATATATATGTAATA
>JAJQOW010002430.1:0-17691 GCA_037975125.1 Latrodectus hesperus | reverse complement strand
GAAGCATAAGAATCTTAGCTTATATTGTTTTGGGGCTGCAATTTAAATTTGATAGAAGTGTAATAGTTACTGTTTTGTTCTTAATTTATTATATAATAATGTGCAAGTATATTAAAATGCCTTTACAAAATGTAATCTCAGTATTACCTTTCTTATTTTTATTTTTAAATTTTGCTGAAATAGGTGCAATAATCAAATTAATTATTCTTATTTGATATGTTCGAAATTAGATACAAACGGATAACTCAGATTCTTCTTCTTACATTTATCAAATGATAAAATGTTATGGAAAATAAATATGGAGAATCTTTCTCATTCAAATTGAGGATATTTTGATACAGCGGTGTAGTAAGAAAATGAATTTATTAAGAGAAATTACGTAATTTTTAAAAGAAACACATCAAGTCTCATGAGAAAAAATTGATCTTACAGCACTTAATTCCTTATGTTTATAAGGCATTTAATCTACTATTATATATTTAGATAAAATATAAACAATAGTAAGTTAAATTGATTTTATTTTCTTACATTAAAATATAACACCTATCATTTTATTTTGTTTGTTTCAATGCTGTGCATTTGTTTTCGAATAAAAATATGTTTCAGCAATATTTACATGATTATACGTCAACATAGTATTCTGCTAAAATGCATTTTAAAAGTTTTATTTATAAATTCAAACATGTTTCATAAATTAATTATCTTAGCCAAATACGTATTCAAGATTTATAAATTTGGTTTCACTTAAAAAAATTGAAATCATACATCATAATAATAATTGTTTTTAAATAAACTCTATTATTTTCGGAAATCTTGAATTTTAACGTAGTTTATAACTTAAGTACAATTTATTCTGGGATATTGTAATCAGCAGAAAACAAAACATAAGACAATTAGTGTAGTTGGGATACAGAAGTTTGAACACAAGCCGACCAATGGCTGAGTGGTTAGCGCTCCTGACTCCTGAGCTGTGGGTCCTGGGTTCGAATCCCGGTTCAGGCATGGATGTTACTTTCTTTCTCTGATCTCACTGTGTTTCTCTATTCTTTCTTCCGTGATGATGTATGAATGTGTACCACCCTATAAACGGGTTTATGGTGGTATGACGCGTGTAACGCTACTCGCCTCCGTGACTTGGTTCACAGGTGCCCGCTTGGTAACGACAAATAAGTAGCAGTTTCTGGCCTTGTTGTGGCATAGGGTTCAACCCTCAAGAGCCCGCCGTTGGAAAAAAGTTTAAACACAACTATGTTATTAATAAATATACTGTATGCATTATTATATTAATCCTTTGTAAAGCACGTGGGACACAGAACCATGCTTTAGAAATCAACAAGCGTGATAAAAATATTAATTGGTAATCAATCACCGTTTTAATATCCTTTGAAAACCCTCTTAGAATGACAATTGCTTTTCCCTTGCAGTTTTCTTTTCTTGAAGCGATCGCTTGTTGCAATGCTTATGGTATCGTATCCTTAAACATTGAAACTAGTACTTATTTCAAAAAGTCTTCTTCGGAAAAAATTCACTTTTGTGTTTTCATCAATTTTTTTGCTAGTTTCTTTATAAACAAGAATGTAGAAACATAAAATAAGAGTGTATGAAAAAAGCGATGGAAATTTTTTGAAAATTCTGTGTAAGATTAAGTTAAATCATTTGAATAAATAAGATATTGATCAACCCATTGAGAGGATGAACTTGATGAAAGAAGTAAGCATGTCTCATGTGATTGTGATAACAAGTTTAAGCAGAAAGATGAAAATATTGATGAATATGAATTAAAAATAAATATTTTTATTAGTAAAAATCAACCAGTTTGAAATAAAGTGAAAACAATTTTAAATATAATGAAAAAATATTCTCAAAATAAAAAAAAACTCGAAAATCTATAGTTTTACAATTGAATAAAATGAAGCGTAGATACACAGTACATGAAGTATCTACGTCAGACTCTAAAGCTCGAAAAACTCACTGATGAGTGATCTTTATAATTGTTGATTGAACGCCACCAGTGTAAATGTCAAAAAGTCCCGACAAATACCGATTTGTCATGTGCTTAATATCCAAGGATAATAAGTCTAAAACTTCTTCCCTAAAATAAGATAAGTTTACTTGCAAAAACCAGTTCTATTATGATTGTGGAAATTGTATGTTTACTCAGAATGTTAATACAAATATATGTTTCTCCCCTTTTTTAATATATGATAATATTATCTTCTTAATTATTAAAAACATTCTCTTAGGAATTGAATTATATAAAACAATTATTTAAATGAATTTCTTATTGTATAATATGAAAAAAGGCTTTATTTAAATTTAAAACTCATTTTCTTAATAAGACTGGTTAGGGTGAACTAGTCACCCGCCCGAAATCTAACGTTAGTGTCAAAATAACACTTTCAACTAAAGCTTATTATATGATGTTTATAAATTTATGCTAAATTTATAAATATAATTAACTAAAATTTAAAATTTACGAGAAAACAATGTAGAAAAGAAATCTTGAAACCCTTACAATTGAATTCATTATATACTACATTTAAATACTGAAAATTTTATAAAATATTTCATATTTAATTATTTAAATAAGATTATATATATATATATATATATATATATATATATATATATATATATATATATATATATATATATATATATATATATATATATATATGTGTGTGTGTGTGTGTGTGTGTGTGTGTGTGTGTGTATATATAAACACTTATAAAAATCTAATTTATTTTATTTTACAATTTTTTTAATAAAAAACAAATTATGAAATGCTATTAACATTATATGTTAAATTAAATTTTGCTTTTTATTTACTAAAATAAGCAGAAAATTATTTATATACACTATTTAATAAATTTCGGTTGACAGTGCCAAAAAGCAATGCACTTACAATAGTAATTTATTTTTAATTTTTTAAAAATGGTACAAATATTTATGCTGAAATAAAAATGCATTGTAACTGTGTCTCCTACAGATTTGTAGAAGGATGTATGCGGCTCTTAAAGGAAAACATTTTTGTGTTATAAAACCATATATACGCAGTCATTGATAAGCACTGTATCATAAACATGAATTTTCGATTACTTTATTTTCCAAAATTTGACATTTTATTATACAAAAGAACTCATTAGAGTAAAGTACTCGGTAGAGATGTTTATGGCACATTTTAATGAAAGGGCAACTCTAATACATACGTAGGAAAGGCATAAATATTTTATGGCTTATAAAAGTGAAATGTTTATTCTAAATCGTATCGAAGCAATGTTAAGTAATATATTCTTTACTTCTTCGTTATTTACAGTCTTAATGAATATTCTAGGGGAGTTTTAAAACTAACACAAATGTGTTACAGTAAACAAAGTTTTCTAGTGACACTCATGAAAAATTTAAAAAAGTAATTATTATATTTATCTGAAATTAAAAAACTACAATTTCTCTTTAAGCACAAAAATATTACTTATTGAGTTTTTAAATTGAATAAAACAAACTGAAATGTTAGAGTTCGTTTTAAGATTTTTTATTTATATTAAAGATAAATTCTGTTGTTATGATATTGTTTTATATAACTGGTTTTTAGTGTGAAAAACATTTTAGTGTGAACTGCTTTTTTCTGAAACGCGCTTCCTTTAAATTCAAAATTTATTTAAAGAAATTTGTATATCCTAAGCATTCATGAATTAATCAATTAATCATTGAGAGTTTCTATGTTGAAGTACTTTTTGGAAAATAATTGCCTTTTCTGAAATAAGATACGTTGTTTTTAAATAACTATATTTTTATAATACTATATTATATATATATATATATATATATATATATATATATATATATATATATATACATATATATATATATATAATATATATATATATGTATATATATATATGTATGGAAACTCGTAAGGCTTTTTATTTTTCACAGTTAGTATTCTTTCACAAAGGGGAGAACTAATTTACATACTGAGCTACTTGTTCTTTTATACAACAGAAAGTTCTGGTACACCGTTCCAGTTAACCAAAGAATTTTCTAGAATATTTGTGCTTGAAATTAAACTCAAAAAATTTCCATTATTCTTCTATATTTATCTTCTAAAATACATTTAAACAATAAGGAAACCCCAAATTTCCTTTATTACGGAATGAATTTTTTTATAAGGAATTTATGTTAACAATTTTATAGCTGTAAAGAAACAGAAATTATATTTTTAGATTGAAAGTACTTTTTTGCACCGATTAATTAATCAAAAGATATGCATATATAAATTATTCATTATATAAATTATTCATATTTCTAAAAAAATTTTAATAGCTGAAGTTGAAATATTCGCAGGTTTTTTTACGCTATTTCACTCAAATAAAACATTAGATACTGAATTTTATTTAATTTTAAACAAATTAGCAAAACCATTAATATTATATGTTATTTATTTAAAGATATTATTTATAAATATGATTTGTTGTATTTGATTTTCATGATTTTTTTCCTAGTAATTACATTATTGAAGAAAATTATTGAAGAAGAGCTGTAATTGTTTTCCCAGTTTAAAATGACAGAATTCTCCTAGGAAATAGCCAAAAATAATATATTAATTACTAAAATATTTATAGAATTTATCTTTACGTTTGTATGTAAAATATTTTTAAGTTTAGGATTTAAGATATTCGCCTACGTTAAATGTAGTTTTTTCTTAAAAATTAATTTAAATTTTCTTTTATTTTGTTTTTACATAAATTATCATTTAAAAACATAAAAATGGTGAAAATTTATTTACAATATATTTTTCGAGAAATTTGTTGTTTTCTGACAAATGTCAGTGAATTTTTAACAAAATGTCTATTACTCTACAGAAAAATGTAGTTTTAATTTAATTAGAGCGTAAAGTTTATGTGACAATGCTATTTGAAATGAAACAAAATATAAGAAAAGGAACGAGGATTAAGAAAATATGATTATACATATAATCCTATTTTGGATAGCAATATGGATATTTTTCGAAATTTTACTGAACTTGCTTCTCAAAAATAGCTGTAAATAAAAATGTTCAGTTTATAAATTCAAAATTAATTTTATGGATAAAAGCACTTGAAACATATATGCCAAATTTCATATATATATATATACCTTCATTTTTACATGAGATATAGTGTTAATGGAGGTTGTAGATTTTTTGTAAAACACAGTTTTGAGAAAAAAGCCTTCAAAGTAATAATTTTGCTTGTGATAGCGATGAAACTTTCCAAACAAAAAAGGCAAATAACGCTGTCAATCAGCGTATTACGGAAAAAACATATAATTAAAAACAAAAAGTAAAATAATAATTTTCTTTATGATTTCCGGCTTGAAAATGCAACTTCCTCCTTTGTTTTTTAAAAGACAATGAATATTAAAATTCCTGCAACATAGTTTTTGTTTGACATACAGTAAAACGAAAACATGTTTCGGAAATTGGAAAGTTCTGAGTATAATATTCACTATCAAAAAGTAAATAAATAAAAAATAGAATGATATAGTCGAAAATCAACTTATCAACTTTGGACTTTCAACCTAACTTAAGGAAAGCATTTAAGCACTTTTTAGAGCCAAACAATATTGTCTACTTCGTAAAATTGTGACGAGTTGGTATCTGCAAATTAGAGTTTTGCCTGCAGTTTAACAGTTTGTAATTTCTGTTCCAAAATATATTTCAGATAAATGCAGTGATTCGGAATCCACCTTAAATGGCCGTTTTCTTTTGAATTAACAATCACATGAGAAAATTCTGTAGAATGTGATCGATAATCAAAGCGAAATTAACAGGTTGGTGGGAAAGAAATACTCTTTTAGAGTATTTCTTTAAGTAAAGTGACTTTATTTTACTTATTAAATACGTTGCTCACCAATCTAAATAATCTTGATTATTTTTTACTTCTATTTTTCAGAAAATGAAATATTTTAAATTAAATGGAAAAATTTTTAAATTGTCGTTATAATTTATTTAAGTTTTTTCTGCTCTATATTTTGGATAAAAAAGTGGTTGATGGTCGAGTTAAAATATTTCCGATGCATTTGTGGCGAATTGAATAACTATATTTGTAAAACATTATTCCCTGGGTTCGTAAAATATTATTTATCTTTTCTTTATACAACGATGAGAAATTAGATAAAAAAAGACATTATTAATAAATCTTGTTAAATTAATCAAAAATAGTGAAGTTTATATTGGTATTCTTTTAAAATTTGCACACACACACGCATATATATATATATATATATATATATATATATATATATATATATATATATATATATATATATATATATATATATATATATATATATATATATATATATATGATATATATATATATATATATATATATATATATATATATATATATATATATATATATATATATATATATATATATATATATATATATATATATATATATATATATATATATATATATATATATGAATATATATATATATATATATATATATATATATATATATATATATATATATATATATATATATATATATATATATATATATATATATATATATATATATATATATATATATATATATATATATATATATCAGTCGACATTTACCATACACTAATCGTGAATCTTGAACATGTCGCAGATTTAGATTTTCTATTTCTTATTTCAGTCCTGATCAGATAAAAGATCAAAAAGGTGACATAATATTTTCGGCTCTCTTTCTGAGGGGAGTGAATAAGAAATTAAAACAAACAGTATGTTCTAAATTGAAAAGGAGACAACAGATATTAAAAAAGTTATTTATACATACACTGTACGTACCAAATGAGAAAAAAATAATAGTAATAAAAATCTTACTTAATCATGTGATTCAAATCTTATTTATTGCAACAATTTAAAATATTATGACACTTTGAATTGCACAAGAGTCCCTTGTTTTTAAAAGTGAATTTATTTGTGGAACACTTCCTTTTGCAATTTGTGTGACAGCGTGTACGAGGTTTGTCCGGAAAATACGTATAATAGTTGAATAAAAAAATAACTTTATTTTACAATGATTCAGGTATTACAATGTGATCTCCTTCAAAGTTCTCACCCTGAGACGAGATACACTTCTGCCAACGCCGTCTCCACTGTTGATAACATTGCTGAAAGTCTTCAGTTGTGGTGCTGTTCAGTTGCCGTGTCCTTTCTGCCTTGATGCCTTCCACACCACCCAAGTGCCGTCCCCGAAGCACCATTTTGCATTGAGGGAACAAGAAGAAGTCAGAAGGGGCTAAATTGGGTGAATAAGGCGGTTGCTCTGTCACGGTGACTGAGCTTCGGGAGAAAATCTCACGCACAACAAGCGACGTGGGAGCAAGCGCGTTGTCGTGATGAAGGATCAACCTGCTCCCTTTTGGCCATTCTCACGGCCATTCTTGCCCAGCTTTGCAAGAAACTTGATGTTGATGCGCGTTCCTCAATCAGAGAGAACTTCATGCCGACGGCAGGTGAAAAAGAGTAACTCTCAACAAGCAGCCGCACACTCCTATTTACACGCAAAGCGGTCTGACTCGAACTCAGAGTTGATGGGATTGGTTACAGTAGTAGTGCCACCTGGCGGTGACTGCAAACTGTAAAATAAAGTTATCATTCGACTTTTATACTTATTTTACGGACAAACCTCGTATAGCCTTTTCCTCCACTTCTCGAATAAGCTTGAATTAGCTTAATTCTTACAGACATTTCTTGAGAAGAAATATCTATAAATATCTATGAACACTTACCATCGGTTCGTAATTTGTAAAGTAACTTTTCTTTACAAATTACGAACTAATGTTAAGTGTAGAGCTACTTGAGGGTACCATTTTTATTTTTAAGTTTAATGAAGTCGGTGTTTTTTATTCCAACAAACACCCCTAACAAATTTCGGCCATTTGTTTGACGACCTTCAACGTTGGGGACTTGAATTCACACAATCTCCAAGATGAGCAGGGCGAAATTTTTTTTCTGAGAATCGTAACATTTTTCTGTTTTCAGTAGAACAAGTATGAAGAAGTATGCAGGCCCTTTTCAATATTTTTGTTTCGATTATGGTTTTCGATAAGACAACCTCTCAAATTGTTTTCAGAAATATTAAAATTTTCTTCAAGTTCTCCTTCGGTTTCAAGAGTATTGCCTAATTGTTCGAGTTGTTATTCAGTTTCAATATTTGTGATTTGTTCTCTAAGCAAAAAGATGATGATAAGCCATCATTTTGCTTTAATTCCAAACAAGACCTCATAAAGATTTTTGCGTACTACAAATAGATATGCATTGTTCTTGGAAAATTGAACATGGGTAAACCATCTGACCAATTATTTGTTTTGTTATCGTTCATCCATGCAGTTAGATTATTCAGTAAGTACGGATTGGCACTTTCAACTGGGCATTGTATTTGACTGTAAAGCCACAAGTTTTTCCATAAACTATCTTAACATCTTTCCACACAATAAATACATTTCGGATATTACCCGATTACTAAATTCTCTACATTATTTAATTCAAAATTTCTGCAGCATCAAATGTTAAAAATTTTTTAAAAATGTCTCTTACTCTATTTCTTTATCTTAGTCTTCAAATGTCGTAGCTGGACAAACAAAGTTAAATGATCTTGATACACCATTATGAGCTTATATTCGGCATCTTTGTTTGACTGCAGATCTATCACATCAACTTGATATCTTGAGTTTAAATCAGAATTGAGCATAGTTTTAAAACTATAGCTTTCTTAGGTCAGTGTGTTTTACTTGACATTGTGGACACTTAAATTTAAGTACAACATTACAACTCCATATGTAATATTTTTGTATTTAATTTGCAACTTATTATGCATTGGTATTCTTCCTCCCTGGTGTGAGTTGCATATTAAACAATTCCTTATTGGTAACTTAATAGCGCATATTACGCATGCACACACGCATATGTATACATTATATGATACGTACACGCATATGTGTTGTTGTTGTTGTTGCTTATCCTCCATGTCTGACGGAGTCAGACTAGATCCACGAGTTCGTTGACTGTAAGGAGGTCGAAGACTAAAAGAGGATTGCTAAAGAGATCCTCCCTAGAGAGACCCATGCAATCCAAAAGATGCTCAGGAGAAGCCTGATGATTTTGGCACTTGGTGCAGATGACGAAAGTTTTCCTGCCCTCGTTGATGTTCACACGCATATGTTCTACTGTGAAATATAGGAAATCTGGTGAATATTAACTTTCACCGGTAAATGTCAACATTAACCAGATATTGATATTTCACCAGATGTCAACATTCAACATATGTCAACCTTCACAGGGCCATGTGAAGTAAGCTTGGTGTATGTCCGAAGTATTTGTCGCAAATTTACATTTTCTGTATTTCAGTCACGATACCTAGTCACAAGGTTGAAGTAACTTTTTTGCGTCTCTTTCTGAGAGGAGTGACCAAGAATTTAATGCAAACAGTACATTCTAAATAAAAAGAGAATAATAGTAATGAAAACTTTAATTCTTCTCTAGTATTGAAATTTTATTTATTGCCGTAATTTAAACTATTGAGACACTATGAATTGCACAAGAGTTCCTTGCTCTAAAATTTGCATTTATTTTTGGAAATAATTTTTTGCAATGACAACGTGTATAGTATTGTACCCGTTTCTCCAACTAGCTACATCTGATTTACCTTACCTTTCTTGAGAAGAAATCTAACCTATGGAAAGTAGTATTCCTTCATAAATTACGAACTGATTATCTGTGTAAAGGTACTTGATGGTACCTTTTTTATTTGTCAGTTTATAGAAGTCAGAGTCTTCTATTCCAGAAACAACCGAGAACACATACCTATCTATGCTATCGTGTTCGACTTCAGAGACATGTATATGTACAGTATTCCCAATTTGAATAAGAGAAAAATTAGTTATGACAGGCTTGTAAAATTTATATTTCTTGCAATAGCAGATTCACTGTCCCTATTATTATAGAAATTAACTTGTGTTTTTCCTTCTAAACTTGATGTGAAGGGGTGGTAGATTACAGATCCTGTTCAGGATACTTTTTGGAATATGGTTTTCAGTTTGACCACCTCTCGACTTTTTAAATTAAAAGAGTTTCCTCAAGCTTTCCTTCTGTTTCAAAAGTATTCGTAATTACTTCGAATTGGCTTATTGGCCTTTAGTTTTAATATTTGCGATTTGTTCGCTAGGAAAAAAAAAAAAAGATGCAGTGCTTCTTTTCCTTTGACGCCAAACATGGCATCGTGAGGACTTTGGCGTATTCCTTGCGGTATGTAGTGCTCTTGGCAAATTGTACAAAGAATAAACCATCTGATCATTTATTTGAATCATTCATCTATGTACCTGGCATCTATTATGTATCATGATTGGTCCTTTCAACTTAGGCTTTTGTTTGACTGTGACGAGGTTTTCTATCTGAGCACCTTTACACATAGTGCATATTTCGGATACGACTTGATAACTGAATTCTCTACATTATTGGAATATTATTATTGCTTCCAATGTTAAAAATAGTGGGAGAACTTATACGGTATTTATTTAGCGGTCAAAGTCTACAAAGTTCATTGCTGGACAAACTTGGTTAAATGATCCTAATACACCATTATGAAAAATATTTGCCATCTCTGTTTGATTGCGTCTATTAGATCAACTTGACATTTTGATTTCAGCTGAGAATTGACCATTAGTTTTAAAACAATAACTTTCTTAGGTGAATTGTTTTTTATTTGACTCTGTTGGCATAAACTTATATACAACATCTTAACTTTATTTCTAAAAGTTTAGTATTCTTACAAATATTTAAGCATTATATTTCTTCTTCTAATGCTTTTAATAGGAGTTTCATATCGTATATGGAACAATTCCTCATGGCAAAAACATAATACTGTGTATTTTTTCTATTGATTTAAATGGTACAATTAACTTCCCTTCATGAATAATTATTAAAACGCCAGAAGGCTTTAATCTATGTGTTGCACTTAATTTTAGCAGAAAAGTGTTTAGAAAGCATTTTAGAGTACTTTTCTTGAAAAAAACAAGTCTTCTCGTATACCCGCAATTAATTCATTTAAGTTTTCAAAAAAAAGTGATCACTATTCACTGCAATATCACTTTAATGTAAATTAGCTATCGGAAATAAAGCTAAAAACAGTTTTTTTTTCGCATTCTCAAACCTTGTATTAGACTGGCAAAGCTGAATGACTTCCAGCAGAACAAAGAATTCGAGGTAAACAGTCCATCGTTTTCTTCTTTACCTTGATTCCTCTGTTTTCGACTTCTGCCATTGCATACCTGAGATTGAAGACATACACTGATTGAGGGAACGAATGTACAAGAACGTAATGAAATATTCAATATTTCAGTTACGTATTTGGCATGTGTTGACATTTACTGGTGAAAGTTGACAGTTTCCAATCTCGGACTTTCACGGTAAAACACATACACACATATATGTTTAAGTGAAAATAACAAAATATGGTGATTGCTGACTTCACCGGTGATTGTCGACATTTATATAGCTGTTTCATGTATGCCCGAAATATATATATATATATGTATATGCATGCATATATATATATATATATATTAATATAAAGAAAAGACATATATGAATATAAAGTAATAAATACAATGCTAAAAATATGATGTTGTAACTACAATGCATAATAGGAAATCTAGCAAGCGCAAAAGCAGCTAAAGAAAGATTTGCCTATATAAATAAGATAAAACATGAAGAAAAGTAAAATCAGAAATATAAAATTGGAAAGATACTAAAGTATATGAAGCAAAAGACAAGAAGGCATAGGGACCATGTCTTCATCAGGAGGGAGATGGCCAGCTATGCATAAATGAACACTCTTTTCTGACAAGCTCGAAGGACAAATGTCTAAATATATATATATATATATATATATATATATATATATATATATATATATATATATATATATATATATATATATATATATATATATATATATATATATATATATATATATATATATATATATATATATATATATATATATATATATATATATATATATATATATATATATATATATATATATATATATATATATATATATATATATATATATATATATATATATATATATATATATATATATATATATATATATATATATATATATATATATATATATATATATATATATATATATATATATATATATATATATATATATATATATATATATATATATATATATATATATATATATATATAAATATATATGTATATATATATAAATATAAATATATATATATATATATATATATATATATATATATATATGAGAATGTAGTGCCTATTATTTACCTTTATTTTAAAGCTGTAAGCATTTAAACTTTACCAAAAATTAATTAATCATTTCATCTTTATGTTATAATGCTTAGCTTTCAATTTATCCAATAAATTTGATTATTTTCGAAATTTAAGAAAAATTACAGAATTATTTTATTTTATTATTTATTTCGTTTAATATTCATTTTATAATATTGTATATTGTTTAACTTAATTATTTATATGTACAGTTAATTAACACAAAACACTCAATTATAGTTTTCTAACATAATTTAAGTAAACAATACTTCAATGTAAATAAAAATGAATTACAAAAACGAAACACTTTATAAATTTTTTTATTAAAATGAAATTTTTTAAAATGAAAGGAAATTTTTTTTATGATTGAAAAACTTGTTCAAATATGCTAGAGAAGTTAGATAAGACTACTATGAGACTGTTGTTGTTCCTTATTCCACTTGGTCCAGTACAATCTGGACGAAGTCCAGTGGATCGTTCGTCCAGAGAAAGTCCCGAACCAGGGAAAGTCCCGAGCAGGGTTATCAAAAAGATCTCTCTTCTCCAAACCCAGACAGGAGAGCAGATGGTCCGGAGAAGCTTGGTGGAAACTACACCTGTGGCGCACAGGGAACACGTTCTGACCCTGAACGAATGTAAGGGTGCGAGTATGTCCAGTAATGAGCCTGGTAATGGTAGTTTGCAATTACTATGAGACTAGATGGGTCAAGTAAATAAATGCAATGAAATATGTATATAAGGCGTAATCTGTTCTATATACTCTTAATACAACTAAGCAAAATACGATATCATATGAAAAATTCAATGAAAGATATTTGATTAATTTTATATTTTATTTTGTATTTAATGTATTTTATTTATATTTTTTAAATGTTGTGTAGTATGTTCATCTTCTGAAATTTAGCTTTAAAGTTACCATTCATAATATATAAATACATTTAATTAAAAATTAAGTGTTACATCATTTAATTCATACTTACAATAAAAACATTTTAAATGTTTTAAATTAGATTTTCTGATAAATGAAAAATTATTCATTAATGACATCAAAGATACAATAGAATTTTTGTGATATTTTTTATTAAATATTTACTAAAATTGAATATGTATATACTAAACTTTTTATATTAATAACTTTAACTTAAAACAGTTCCATTATTTATTACGGTATTAATAATAACATAGAATAAATAAATTTATATTAAAAACGTGAAGAAGTATATGTGGCTTCTCTTTAAAATATTACAGATATAGTTTATTTACGAAAATAAACTAAACAGGTTATATTCGAATACCAATGACAACTTTTTTTAAAATTTTAAAAATCATAAATGTTTTTAGACAAGTTGTTTATCGACCAGAATCTGAAAAAAAATTGTGAACAAATACCATGACGTTTATATTATTGCTAAAGGGACAAAAATGAGTTGAAAAGAAGATGAAATTTCTATCTTGAGAATACAGAAGGAAAATCTAGAATGCAGTTTCATTTTTATATTTTTGAAAAATGTTAACTTCAAAAGTAATTTGAAGAAGATTGGGAGCTTTTTATCTCATTGTTAGCAGTTATTTTTCTTGTGGATCATTTTCTATGTGATCTCCAATGTTTGTGAATGTTTTCAGGGAAAACCGATGTTAAAAAAACAATTTATTGATGTAAAATAAATATTTAGTTTGAATAATTTTAATGTACCTTGTTTTATTTCACCTATTAGGAAAAAATTTCATATAACATAAAAGTAGATTTGAAAAACACAATATCTATATATAAATATAAATAACTTCTAAATTATGAACAAATTGTATGCAATTTATTAGAATGTAATCATGCTTAATTAAATAAAAATTAAAATCTAATTCTAAATTGCGTGATGTGTATAATTGATCAATAATATTTTAACTTCATATTTTAACATCAATAATATTTTAACTTCAATTTACAGATAAAAATCAGTTTAAAATTGTATCAAGAATATTGTTTCTTAAATTTTTCATAAATGATATTGCATTTGTTGTTTCATTTTAATTAGAAATTAAAAATAGTTATAAAAACATACAATAATCTAAAACATTTTAACAAATAATACACATTAAGCTACCCGGGAATCATTTTATTAAAGTCTGTTTAGTAAAAAAACATAAATTTTCGAGACTATGAATTTTACTTTTATTTGCCTTATTCGTGAATATATTAAATTGTTTTTCGCATTTTAATTGAAGTGAAACACTCTGATTGAATTCAATATGCCTTAGCTCTTTAAAAATTCCTGCTTGCTGCTGCATTTTAAACTTTTGGTGCAGTGCACATTGATAAGAAACCAGCAATAATTGAACCTGTATGATTTTCCTTCTACCATAAAGAAGAATGACATTAATATATATATATATATATATATATATATATATATATATATATATATATATATATATATATATATATATATATATATATATATATATATATATATATATAACTATATATATATATATATATATATATATATATATATATATATATATATATATATATATATATATATATATATATATATATATATATATATATATATATATATATATATATATATGTATATATATATATATATATATATATATATATATATATATATGTATATATATATATATATATATATATATATATATATATATATATATATATATATGTATATATATATATATATATATATATATATATATATATATATATATATATATATATATATATATATATATATATATATATATATATATATATATATATATGTATGTATATATATATATATATATATATATATATATATATATATATATATATATATATATGTATATATGTATATATATATATATATATATATATATATATATATATATATATATATATATATATATATATATATATATATATATATATAACTATATATATATATATATATATATATATATATATATATATATATATATATATATATATATATATATATATATATATATATATATATATATATATATATATATATATATATATATATATATATATATATATATATATATATATATATATATATATATATATATATATATATATATATATATATATATATATATATATATATATATATATATATATATATATATATATATATATATATATATATATATATGTATATATATATATATATATATATATATATATATATATATATATATATGTATATATATATATATATATATATATATATATATATATATATATATATATATATATATATGTATATATATATATATATATATATATGTATATATGTATATATATATATATATATATATATATATATATATATATATATATATATATATATATATATATATATATATATATATATATATATATATATATATATATTCCCATCTACCAACCAGATAGCTTATTCAGTGATTTGAAAGCAGAGAATATTCAGCAAAATTTATTCAAGCACAATATTTATGCTAAGTAGATTCATAATTGAATTACTATTATGTTTTACATTATTCCAATGTTGACATTAACAAAATGTTTTAACTTGTAACCAGCAAAGGTGAAGACCAGAATTGTGCATGCGCGTTAAAATCTGGCCGCCCTCCTCTTACCTTCCAATTATGTTGTTGTCGCTTACCTTTTGATTTGATAGATTGTTCTTAGAGGGACAACACGCTGAATGTGTGTTTGTTGCTGCTGTTATTGTTGTTGCACCAGCATACTTCCCTGTATACCTAGCCCTGAGATGGACTTTAGCAGTTGGATAGAAGCAGCCGGATGGAGTCTTCGTGATTTTGAAGCAGGGAGCAAGCAGAAGATTCCCAAGACTTGACCTGCCACCCCCTGTGTGATTGTTGCCGCGTCCGCCAATGTTAGGGTAATGTTTACAAATTTTAAAATTGTAAACTTTGTTTATTGTAATAATTTATTCTCCTTAGTAACAAGCAATAATTTAAATTGAAATTGTCATCCATTACCTTGCCTCCTAATTCTGCGAAGCTACAAATTTTAAATTTCTTATTGCTGGATTATATTGATAAAATAACTCGAAAAAATTTCCACAAATCTTCACTAAATGCATGTTAAAGATACCTATACAAGAACCATTATTGCATTTTATACTGTTTAGCATAAATTTATTATTTTTTATATGTTATTTTTTATGATATTTGATCTTATTTAATTTATATATTCAGCGATACCATTATTTTATTTTTATCAAAAATTATTTGTAACGCTTCACATTCAAATCTAAATACTATATGCTCAGTAAGAATATTCTTGAATGAGACATTGGTATCTGTTACATTCTATCAACCAATGAATCTTAGTATCTGATACTTATATTACCTTTAATTATTAATAATTAAAATTTAGATTATTTATTTTCAGTTAAGTGATCTTCTTACCTGACTATTAAGTAAACAATTGAAAATCTTCTGTCAAACCCAAATCCAAACATTATCTATGCATCAATGATATCTACAACTGAAGTTTAAAATGTTTTATTATCTTTCATACAAGAGATCTTATATTAATATTACCTTTAATAGTAAATTTTTATATAATTTTTCAATATCCCTTAAAATTAAAATGAAGCACTTATTTAAACCTAAATCAAATTATAATGTATAAGTTTTCTCTCAGTTTAGCCATTACTGTATTTACCTGGTATCTATACAGATCTGATATTTATGTTATCTATTATTATAAATATTTGTAATCTTCTATCTAATTATTCAGCAAGAATATTATGACTGTCCTAAATAGAATCATTTTATTTTATTTTACATTTTTTCGTACAAGGAATCATGGTGTGTGATATTTATAATTGTTTAATCAAAAATCTCTGTGAAATAATCTTCCTTGTTGATTATTAAAAACAAATAAATTTAAATTCTTCAATAAAATCAAAATTTAAAAAAAAATGTTTGCTCTTTACATATTTGAAGCACAGCAATGATTTACATTTTACAATTGTGATAATATATATCAAGTTTAATTTTTCAATATACTTTACATACTATCGTGCATGAAATACTAATATATAGTATTCAAATTGCCTACCGATTGGCTGAGTGGTTAGCGTTCCTGACTCCTGAGCTGTTGGTCCTGGGTTCGAATCCCGGTTCGGGCATGGATATTTCTTTCCTTCTCTGTTCTCTTTGTGTTTCTCTGTCCTTTCTTCTGTGTTATTGTATGAATGTGGCCCGTCCTATAAACGGGTTTGTGGTGGTATGGTGCGGGCAACGCTACTCGCCTCCGTGACTTGGTTCACGGGTGCCCGCT
>JAJQOW010002429.1:0-17692 GCA_037975125.1 Latrodectus hesperus | reverse complement strand
TGTACAAAAGGTACTAGAGGAGTTCGAGAGTGATATCCAATACCTCCTCATATCATAACACCCTATTTAGGACCAATGTGGCGGTGTATAACGCAGCTGTTCAGCATCCCCTTTCTACGGTGTCTCCAGACTGCGTCAAGGGTAGACGAAGGAATGGACGTCTTGCAGAAAGACCACTCTAATGAATGGTACACGCAGACACTGTATGATGCGTAACAGACTGAATGTGCTGTATTATTGTTTCTTATGTGGCGGAGCAATCTGTCACTGAAGTGCTTACAATTTGCCTGTCATCACGTGAAGTAGGTGTGGTGGAAGTGCGGTGGTGTGGTGAAGTAGGTATCACATCAGTAAGGTGGAGGCAATCGAATACTAGAGTTTATTGTACCCTCCTGCATCCAACGACCACATATCCGCATTACAGCTGTTTCGTTTCGTCCAACACGACTGTTGCTTTTCCTGAAAGATAATCCACAATCTCGGTAGGCCACTATCCTTCCTCTGTCGAACTCGGACACTTGATCAAAAAATGGTCACTGTTTCCTACGCGGAATAATTTGTAATTCGTTTTTTTTTTTTTAATTATAAGAAAAACAATAACCGACCTTTAAATCGTCAAAATCTCCAAGCTTTAAGCAGCGCATTGATGTGGAACCATAAGCGCGCGTTATGTGCGTCTACTCTTAAATTTTAATCATTTGCATGCACCCTTCAGGGTTTTGCATTGACAGCACCACCAGATACGACACAAATTACCAGATTCAAGACTAAATATGGAAATCACCATAAGTTCATCAAAAATCTATATCCACACGTAAGCAATATATTACAACTGTTAGAGGATAGTCAAACAACTGATCAACTTGACAATGCAGCCGCAATCATGCAAAGACAACTGACTGAGTGTTGTCGAATTTCCTATAAGAAAACGAAGCCGCGACATAATTTAATGCCAAACTGGTGGACGCAGTCTTTTGATCTCAGGAAAAAAGAATTAAATGCCAAAAGACGAAAAATGCAAAATTTAACTAATCCAGACAAAGCTAAACTCAGAATTGATTACAAAAAGCTGAAGGCTGCATATATTAAAGATATACGAAGAGCAAAGCGTACATGCTGGCGAGAACTGTGTACTTCAGCAACTAACCCTTATGGAAAAATTTATAAAGCCACCTTTAGGAAATCCTCTCCACCATCAGCCCTGTTCTGCACGAATTTACAAGAAGGTAACGCTATTGACATCGCCAGCAGAATCTTAGAAGAGCTGTTTCCTACACAACCTACCACTCTGTTTCAGCGATCTCTCACCAATGACAGTTATGATCCAGAACCAAGCAAGGGAGAGATAGAGAGAGCTATCGCCTCACTTCCCAATGGAAAAGCACCAGGACTTGATGGAATTGACAACATTATTCTTAAAACATTGGACCGTCACTATCCAGAGCTTCTCAGAACCCTAATAAAAAAATGCTGGAATTTGTGCTATTTCCCAAAGTGCTTCAAAATTGGCATAATCATTCTCTTCCATAAGGAAGGAAAAGACAAACTGCAAGTTAAATCATACAGGCCAATCACCCTCTTACCAACGATGGGAAAATTACTGGAGAAAATCGTGACTACTAGATTGACTTTCTTCTTAGAGAGCCATGGTCTTCTTCACCAAAATCAATTTGGTTTTCGTCAAGGAAGGTCAGTGGACGATGCTCTCCTACACCTGAAAAGACAAATCGAGATTGCAAAAGCCTCAGCAAAACATTGCGCAATAATTTCTCTAGATATTAAAGGAGCTTTCGACTCTGCACCACATCCAGCTATCAAACAAGCACTCGAAAGTAAAGGATGCCCAGAAACCATTAAAAACATACTAATCAGCAACCTGGAAGATCGAGAGGTTGCCTTCAATACAAATATGGGCATTGTGAAGAAAACTCAAGCCATTGGATGTCCACAAGGCTCCTGCAGTGGACCAATCCTATGGAATCTGCTTGCTGATGAGCCGCTACAATTTGACTGGTCCACAGTTGGTAAGGATATTGATCCTAAAGCAACAGTTGCTCTCCAGGCCTTTGCTGACGACTTCACCTTCGTAGTGTCAGCTGACAGTGAAAGGAAGCTTGGACGCGTCGCTACAGAAGCCCTTAAGATTTTTAGCAACTGGACCCATAAGCATAACCTTGGAATTTCAATTGAAAAATCAAATTACCTCCTATTCACGAGACTGCAATGTGGACCACAAATATTTTTTAATAACTTAAGAATAAGGAGAAGCAAGAGTATTAAACTTCTGGGTGTACTCCTAGATGAAAAGTTGAATTGGTCAGCACATATCAAACAACAAGGTGCCAAAGCCTTTCGCATTCACCAGAAATTACTTAGAATAGCTGGCTCAACCTGGGGATTTTCCCAAAAACAGCGCATTGTACTGTACAAAACAGTGGCAGAAAGAATCCTAGCCCATGGTGCAACACTCTGGGGAGCCAATCTTCGGGTCAAAAATCAGCTACTTCTAGACAAAATACAGAGAAAGTTTCTGCTTAATATAACTGGGGCCTACAAAACAACATCGACGGCAGCTTTACAAGTCATTACTGGCATACCTCCCCTTCATCTCACCATCAATTCTGAGGCACAAATAAAACAAGAATTTAGGACCACAAGCAGTAATATTATGGAGGCAAGAGTACCCACACTTTCTATACATCCAGGAATATTCAGAGTTGATACGATTGTCAACCCTAACACGGAGTACGACCCTACCCTGAATAAGCAGGTCTGCCATATTTTTACTGACGGCTCCAAGATGGATGGAGGTGTAGGAGCCGCGTTTGTCACAACATTGAAGGATATCATAATTCACAATGAAAGTTACAAACTGAATGCCAATTGCTCAGTCTTCCAGGCTGAGCTCTTCGCAATTAAGCAGGCTATTGAGTGGGCCAAAAACCAAGAACAGATTTGCCTCGTCTGGTCAGATAGTAAAGCTAGTCTTTATGCGCTTTGCAATCCGAAAGCCATCAGTCCTTTAGCCAGGCAAATTCAAGAGGAACTTAACAACCAACAAAACATCTCCCTCTGTTGGATAAAGGCTCATGTAGGATTTGAAGGGAATGAATTGGCAGACCACCTAGCAAAGACTGCAGCTTCTTCAGATGAATCGGAAATCTTTCTCCCTCTTCCTCGGTCTCACTTCAAAAGGATCAGGAAAATTGCTTTAATTCAGGATTGGCAAACTCTGTGGGATCAAAATACCACCGGACGCCTAGTATACTCCATCCTGCCAAAAGTGAATTTGAACCAACAGTGCTGGCCAAGACAAATCACGATTTTTGTAACGGGACATGGCCCTTTTCCAAGTTATCTGCATAGAATAGGAGTACAACCCACTCCGAACTGTGCATGTGGAGAAGAAGGTACTCCAATTCATTACGCTACGTCATGCCCCATCACGAGTTCCTGGCACTTCACTACGCCCAGTGACAATCTGATAAGTGTCTGGCTCAAAAACATCACCATCAACAAGGCTGCAAAGCTAAAAATTATTAACCTTATAAACTTTCTCCTTGAATATAGGGAATTAATAATTCCAGAGGAATAGGAGGATAATGATGCCCGTGAGAGTGATAGACATCACCTGGAAGTAGATGAGCAGCATACTCCATCTCTCTCATGTTCTGCATTTAGACATTTCCCTCTCTACCAGTAACATTTCACCTGTTTTCTTCTCCTTGTATATAGTTCATTATTATTTGTTTGCCATTTTCTCACCATCATTCCAGCGCTCTCACTTAATTACTCAGTCACAATTATTGTCATCATGTTATATTGACCTATTTTAATGCATTATGTACTATCTATCTAAACTTTTTGTATATATAGCTTAGAATTTTATATGACCTAACTTACTTTGAGCCGATACACCCAACTATCAATTCCATACTAAAGGCATTAATTATTCATTAATCATTATTACCTCATTAGTTTGCAGTTAGTTCAGGTATATGTTTTCAGTTTTGTTTTATCATTTTTAATTTCCTTTTGTTTTTCCATTTATTTTCTTTATTTCTTTTATGCATGCTATTTGATATGTATTTCATATGCCTGTATTACCATTTCCTGCCATGTATTTTGTCTGATACCTATTTTGAATGCTTCTTATGTATCCACGTGTTAACTTTCAATTGCAACCAAATTTGTGTTAAATAGTATACTTTACAAACCCTCCTTACTGTGTAAAAGTTATAATTTATAGTGTCTCCATATGATTGCAAGCATAATTGTATTGTCTTGTATGTACTGTGTTCCGTTTTCTTTTCTCTCCAGCGGGTCCATCAAATCTGGTAAAACCCTTTCAGGGTTAGGTACAGGGACCTCTGCTGGCGTTTACTTTACTTTACGGTGGCCAGAAGTGAATATATATATATATATATATATATATATATATATATATATATATATATATATATATATATATATATATATATATATATATTAGGTCTTCCGTAATGTTCCATCTGTTGATCGAGGACGATTTTCTAAAACAATAATAGAGCCAACTATTTTTCTGACAGCACCGGAGATCATAGAACACTTAATTCAGCTCAACAATTTATTTCGGGCCATATTCGGAAAATAGGATTGGAGTTGAAATATTCAAAATGGCTTCCACGTGAATTAAGTCAAAAGAATTTTGACGATCGAATTATCATATGCCTATCTCTGCTTGTTCGGAACAAAATCGAGCCCTTCTTGAACCGAATGATAACTGGGGATGAAAAGTGGATTACCTACGAAAAAGTGGCAAAAAATGGGTACATTGTTCGAAAAACGTATACCTTCCAACTCTAAAATAAATTTAGCTCTGAATGAGAGAATGTTCTATATATGGTCAGACATTTGATGACTAGTACATTATGATATTAAAAATTGAATGAAAAGCTCAATTGGGAAAAGTATTGCCAGTAACAGGATAATTAAAAAGGAAGAGTCCAAGGAAAAAGGACAGAGATGTTCCAAGAAAAGATTTCGTGAAATGCTGTGGAACTAGGCTGGGTTATTCTGTCCCATTCATCATATTCTCCGAACTCAATTTCCAAGTATCACTTTTTTCGTCTTGCAAAATATTTTGAAGGTCAAAAATTTCAAGCATAAAAAATATTATCAGACAAGCACTGGTTCAATTTTTGGCCTCTAGAGTTAACATATTTTTAATAATGAGATAAACAAATTGCCATCACACTGAAAGGAGTTCGTATATCAGTAATGAAAGCAATTATATTATTCAAAGCTTATTCAAGGGATGAAACATTTGTTCCTTTGTTTATTCTAAAAACGAACAGAACTTTACGGTAGACCTATATATATATATATATATATATATATATATATATATATATATATATATATATATATATATATATATATATATATATATATATATATATATATATATATATATATATATATATATATATATATATATTGAATATATAGAATGACACTTTAAAAACATATTTGCATTCTTAGGTAAATACACCGCTACATACCATGATGAATGGAAATATTGTGTGAATGAATTTTGAATATTTTATTTCTTAAAATTATTCATACAAATAGAGTGGATAAACAGTACAAAAGATTCAAATAGATTAGTATAGAACCTAATTTTTTAATTACCTATATTTTTGTAAGGTAATACATAGCTGCTTCTTTATTATATGTACAAATGTAGAATATGCTTCTTTAAAATATGCTTCAATAACATTTCGTATATTAGACTTTTTTAACATTATACAAATTTTAGTGGAATCCAGTAAATACAAAATTGGTTAAATCCTCAAATATAATTTACTTAAATTATTATTAATAAATAAAATTATATGACAAATGTTTTCCAAGCGAGTAAAAGTTAAAATTGAATGTGAGGTTCTTCAGTAACTATTATCAATTAATAAACTTCAAATTTATTAACATTAAATAAAAATGGCTGACTGAAATTTTTATAAATTTTTATAGAGAAAAATAAAACAATTTATTTTTATTCTTGTACACTAAAATGTAGAATTTAAAATGATGTTAATTTGCTTTTGTTTTTGTTGTTATTTATGATACTTGGACAAGCGAAGCTCTCTAGTGGACGGCTATGCGGAATTAAGTCAGAAGGGTGCGTCTTTCACTTAACCAAATCACCACGAAGGTAAAAGTACGTCTTTGCTCTTAATTCTCCTCCGATAGATGGCACCACCAGAGTATCCAATCCCTCAATTTTGACTTTGATCTGGATGGGGAGGAAATTTTCTCCAGTCCATCCATTGTATCTGCTCAACGACCGATCACAGGATTTTCGATTCCACACATGCAATGAGTACATATATTGCATGAACTCGTGATGTTAATTTAATGATTAAAAATGCTCTTCATATTGAAAAAGTCATCACTCTTTGAGAAAATACTTACACTGATGAATACTTTAATGCCAAATTGATGGAACAAAAGTTTCGAAGGAGATCATATGATTATTCTTACTTTTATTTTTTGATCAGTTCTTCCAAGGATTCTGACCATCTTCGGTCTTCTACAGTTGAAGGTTTCTGGTGAGATTCGGAAAACGAAGTTCAACACACTCTGAAACATTTTCGGGACCTAGTGAGTGACCATAGAAAATATTATTATAGAGATTAACATTTCATTTTCATTATTTTGTAAAAAAAATAAATACTTAAGCTAAGTTATGAGGAAAGGGAATAAATCCCTTTCATATGCAAAAATTCTTAGTGTGTAGTAAAAAAGTAGAGGAAGAATATGAAATTTAGGGCAAACATTTAGGATTTTAATTTGAAAATCATAATGAGTAAAGTTCTAAATATTCTTAATGGGATGCGATATGAATTCGTGTATCGTTAATAGTACTATTATTTGTAATCAGAGTAGCACGAAGGTGAAAGTAAGTCTTTGCTTTAATACTCCTCCAATAGATGGCACTACCAGAGTATTTATAAATAGCATTTTAATGGTCTAGTGATTTCAAAAATACAGATAGTGGTATTACGATCTTCAATACTGGAGATAAAATTAAATAAAGTTTTCTTAAGCAAAAACAGCAATTTATCTCAGGAATAGATTCTAAAAAGTTTTAAATTCAAATTTAGTACTATTTTACCACTATTTCAATGCGAATATATTTACTTGACTTAATTATAACATGAAAAATGACTCTAAGTTTAAATGTCCATAGACTCTGAATTTCTTGCTTCCAAATTGGAAACAAATGATTTGTTAAAATATATTCTGGTACCAACATATGTATAAAGTTAATAAGCATCGGTATTAACATACTTTTTGCAAATTTATATTGAAATATCAAATATTATTTTTGAAATAAAAATATTCAAAAACTAATATTATTCACACCAAACACTTAACGTTGATATTGTGAAATTATGTTTAAGTATGTTATTGTTTACGATGAAAAATTAAAGTTTGTTCTTACGTTCATTATATATTTCTTCTTGAGAAATGTTTCCACGTTTTAACAATTTAGTAATATTTATCAAAGACATGACTTAAGATATTAAAGGAAAATAATTATTATTGTACGAAATATTAAGAAAGAATTTCGTTGATGGCATTAATGCTATTTTTAATCCCTTATAATCATTTTATAACAAGAATTATCTTTCATCATTCTTCTTTTCATGCAATAATGGTGACACAGTTATGCATCATTCATAAAATCGCATTTTGTTATTATTATTATTCTTAAAAATCAGCTAAATATTCAACTCATAATTTTAAGAAAAATATGTGAATTCAATGGAGAAAAAAATCAGAATGGATCAAGTAAATATGTTGGTCTTAAAGTGAAGGTTACTAACTAACCTATTTACTATAATATTTGTGAATTCAAATCTGTCCAGTAGTACGTGATTGAGTAAATTGATAGGCTGAAATTATTCCAACATCATCGACAGTTAAAATGTCCTTAATACTTACAAAGGTATCCTTTGTCGTTCAATGTCTTCCATTTCTTGTTTATCTGTTGAAACAATAAAATAATGATTATAAACATATAGACACAAAATATTAATAGCATATTCTCCCTATTACAATCAAGTGAAAATGAAATTGAAAAAAGCATAATAAAACGGTCAGCATTACATTTCTCATCAATGCAATAAAGATGAGATACAGCACACTTTAAATTAAATTATATCTGATACAAGAAAAGGAATCTATTAAATTAATAAAAACCTGAATCATATCTAGATTTATAGATATGTAGGAAACAAAATTTGCCCGTAATATTTAAATACATTGCTTTATTTGAGTGATATTAAATTTTATTAAACAAAATACTTTATATCATTTGCCAAATTAACTAACAAATTTAAAATTTTAAGTGCCTTGCCTTCCATTAACACAAACGGTAAGAACTTCGCAAGACAATAAATTTAATCAAACGGAATTAACATTTATTCTTGCTAATTTTAATAAAAAAATTATCATCTACCTTTAAAAGATAATTATAAATTTTTTAAAATCTTCTATTAAATAACTTGCCGCCCTACTTGTCTAGTGGGCAGCATGTCTGACTGCGGATAGGGAGGTCCTGGGTTCGAATCCTGTTCGGGCATGGATGTACTTTCTCTTTCTATCTATCCTGTCTTTGTCCTTTCCTTGTATGAATGGGTTGTGAATGGTTGCCTACCCTATAAACGGGTACCTATAGTATGTGTGTACTGAGGAAGTCGGACTCCACACCAAAATATGGTTCAGCTGGAAAAGCGGAGCAGGGCACCCCATATTGCCAGCCTGGCTGGCACACGACAACAACAACATTAAGTAACTTAATATTATTCGTATTTTATATGCTATTTTTTAAACTATTTTTAATGATATTTTCATGGTTAAAAAGGATTGGTTCAAAAATATATACTAGCACATGCATAAGATCTTACGTTAATATTAATTTTATATTGCAAAAGCTTTTTATTTAAAAAATAATTTATATTTTTTTAAAAATATTATTAAGCTTATTATTTTATATTATACTCTCTACTTTAAGCTGTGAATATATGGAAATAAAATAGAAATCTCTTAAAGTAGAAATGAGCATGGTATATTTATTTTTATTTTAATGTGATGGAGGTATAATAATCAAATGCTCCAATCATTTTGTTGCTATTTTCGTAAGTAACTATGCAAAGTATTCCTTTGTGACTGTTGAAAATACAAAATAATTTTTTTGATAATTTAAATAAAATATTAATTTTTTTGTATATCACTTATTTTTAATTAAAGTTATTTGTATATATAAAATATATAAAAAGATTTTCATAATTTCCACGTTTGCATTTAAAACGTTAAGTTTGCACTTTTTATGATTTCTACCAGGATAAAACTACAAAAACTACATCTGAAAGTGTCTTTTTATTGTTATTAATATAATTTGTATCGTTTAATTGTATATATAGCCCCTTTTAACAAATGCATGAGTTACACCATCCCTGTTGGGAATTACAAAATGCACATTACCAAATATGATTAACGAATTTTGAAATGAGCGATGGCGTCATTTCGCGCCACTGTTCTCAACGAATGAGTGACCAGTATGCTGTACCCTTTTGAAAGGGTTATGTTTTCTCGAGTTTTTTCTAAATTGAGCTCTCCTATTGAATAGACGTGTTATAGATATCATGTAGTTGGTCTTCACACAAAAAAATTGTTCCTATAATTATATATATATATATATATATATATATATATATATATATATATATATATATATATATATATATATAATTGATCAATTGATGAGAAGCGTTGCTGGTTAAATAAGAGGTAAATTCCCCTTCCTTAAAGGAAAAATCAGGCATTTTCGCATAATATTTTGGAAAGAAATATTAGTTAAAATTTCGTTTAACATTTTTAATTGTGTCAGCAATCCATGTAAATGATTTAAGATAAAATTTGATGAGAGCAGAAAAGCAATTTATTGTTAAGTAGCCAGTGATATCACTGTATTTGAATTAAGTTTCACTTGTTTTCAAAATAACTATGTCAGAAAAGTGTCATCAATTTTTTTATTAGAGAAAACTAAAAGAACTGAAGATCAACAAATAGATTATTCAGAGCAAATAACATACAGATTTTTAGATCAGAAAATTAAATTATTTTGATTACATTAAAATATTCACAGATTTTATGTTACATAAAATTAAATTGAAATATTTTGGTATTATTTTTTTCAGTTCCAGTTGAGAAAACTCTTGAAAATGCTTCACGTGAAACTGATTGATGTACAGTATTCTAAAAAAAAACCATTTAACCCCCTTTCCAAATGATGCTATGTACTCAATGACTCATGGATTAGTATTTAAAACTTTGACCAACTCCTTAAAATTTTCATTTTTTCCGTTATAGAACATAAAATAACAGAAGTAAATGCTATTATACGAGTGTCTAAACTATTTAGCATATTATGCAAAATATAATGAGGAAAGCTTTTAGGAAATTTAAAAACAATACTTATATTGAATATCGTATCTTTCATCTTTTTATGAATTCAAAGAAAGAATCAATACATTTCATTCTACTATTAACGATTTTCATGTGCAATTTGTCATTTCCAAAATAGCAAAACAAAATATTGAGCAAGAAGTAAGTTTTTCGCATATACTGATAGGTACAACAATAAGCAATATAAATCATGCAATTCATCAGTCAGTAATTCTACACTTTAAGATTAAAATTTAATTCGGTTTAAAAAAATACTTTTCTTTCCTTAGACAAATTCACGAAAGGAATTTAAAATTTGTTTGTCTTAATTACTTTCTTTTTACATGGAGGAGAAGAATTTACTTGATTTAAACGGAGAATTGTTCTGTATTTGTCAAATGAAATTCCAAAATTGATGTAATTTTTAAATGAAGATTTGAATGAAATGGGAAACAAAGAGCTTGGCTCAATCATTTCTTTACACTGTGACCGCATTTAAATATCCATTGTGTAAAGGAAAAGAAACAAAATTTGCGTTGATATTAAAGCCGCAGTGAAATAGTAATTACTTTATGTGCCACGTTTTTTTTGTGTGTGTGTGTGTGTGTGTGTGTGTGTGTGTGTGTGTGTGTGTGTGTGTGTGTGTGTGTGTGTATTTTCTTCTTGATCTGAAATAAGTGAAAAACTCAAATATTTCTGCATAATGCATTACCGACTCATAGATAAAAACTAACAGCAATTGTAAGCATTCCATTGCTAAGCAATACCTTTGTGAATTAGGTGAAATGACTACTAATTCACAGAGAAAGGGGAATTCATAAAATACGATAATCATTTTCACATACATTTGAGTTTGTAAACTTCGTTAAATCATGAATTAAATTAATTGGCATAAATAAACTTTGCCCTTTTATTTCCCCTGGATATAGTAAAAGCATTGCTTTCTAATTAAGAGGGGACATTTTTCTGCAAGCCATTTAATAGCTCTGTAATATAACAATAGTCTAATTAATTAGTTTTAAGTGACACAGTTATTTTCAATCACATTTCAAGTCCTTTGTACTTGAAAAACTGAGTCCTAAGTTGTTTTGTTACATTCCCAGGAAGTGTGCAAACTTCAATCTTTTTCATTTTGCTTAATAAAGATGCATTCGCACTTACTTTTTAAAGGTGAATAAAATTCCCGGGAATTTTGAACCTCGGGAATTTACTCGTGAATCTTGGAGAATAAACCGGCAAGTTTAGGAATTATTGGGATTTTTGATGGAATAGTTCCTTGGGCAATCAATCATCTTCGTCTTAATGGATCGTTTTGCTTTACAAATAGGAAAAGAAGTGAAGTTAATTGCATGGAAAAATATATCTACTTTGTCTTCTAGTGCGAAAGTTAATTTCTAATATACTGAGAAATACAAAAAAAACTTGTTAAAATAATAAAAAGATAATGAATTAATATCTAATAAAAATATCAAGATATACAATACTGGCCATTAAAATTGCTACACCAAGAAGGAATGCAAATAAGAGAACGATATTTATTGGACACATACATTATAGTGGAAAGAACAAGTGATTAGATTTACAGGAAATTAGGATATATAGATCTTGAGAAATCAGTACCCAGAGCAGCCACCTCAGACTGCAATAACAGTATTTATCCGCCTATGCATGGAGTCAAACAGAGATTGTATGGCATATACGGGGATCTCAGTCCAGGCAACTTCAACACTATGCTACAGTTCATCGACAGTAGTGGATGGTGAGTGATGGCGTGCCAATCGCTCGGCAACCATTGGCCACACGTTCTCAATTGGTGACATATCAGGAGAACGTGCTGGCCAGGGTAACAGTCGAACCTGTTCTGTATCAAGGAAGTTCAGAACAGTACGGGCAACATGCGGTCGTGCATTATCCTGTTGAAACAAAGAACTCGGGAGGCCTCAAAGATAGGGCAGAGCCTCGGGCCATAACACATCGGAAATGTAACGGTTGCTGTTCAAAGTGCCGGTAATGCGAACAATAGGTGATCGAGACGTGTATCCACCCATACCATCACTCCAGCAGATGGGCCAGTATGGCGATGTCCAATGCAAGCTGGCAATGAGCGTTCTCCACGATGCCTCCAAACACGGATGCGGCCATCATGGTCCTGTATACAGAACCGAGATGCATCTGTAAAGATGACGCGATGCCATTCCCGTGTCCAAGTTCGTCGCTGATCACACCATTGAAGGCGCTCCTGTCTATGACGCAACGTCAATGGTAGCCGAAGCCATGGTCGCCGTGCAGACAATCCATGCTGCTGCAAACGTCGTCGAACTGTTCGAGCAGAAACTTGTTGCCTTGCAAATGACTCCATTTCTCGACTAAGGGTTCGTGACGTGGCTGTACGATCCCTTGTGACCATGCGGACAAGATGTCTGTCTTCCCTGCTGTTAGTGATGGGGAGTCGCTGAGATCCTGCTTGACGTTCCGTATGATTGTCCTGAACACATCGATTCCATATTCTGCTAACAGTCATGGGGTCTCGACCGACGCAAGCAGCAATATTGCAGTACGATAAACCACAATCCCGGTAGGCTATAATCCTTCCTCGATCAAAGTCAGACACGTGCTGATAAGCATTTCTTCTTCTTATACGAGACATTAAAACAACTTTCTTTGCCGAAAACAACGTTGAAACAGAAATTGAGTATGAGAAAACTGCTGTCAAATCTCTGGTTTTATACACATTGTAGATGTCGCTACTGTCGCCTGCTTTGTATGAATGTGCTGAAAATCTAATCATTTGCATATCACAGCTAGTTCTACCTATCATGTAAATTTCACGTGTGTGATGTGCCGCTTTCCTGGTGTAGCAATTTTAATGGCCAGTAGTGTATTTCTCAGGACCGTTAGAATAAATAATGACATTTCCACATTTCTTTCGTTATAAATCTATAAATTCATGCTAAGAAAGAAAGAAAATAAATTTCCTCAACATTAGCTTTTGAAGTTATTCTAAACTGGTCATTAACTCAAAATTGTTTTCTTTTCCAATAAAACTTTCTATTACTCCTAATTACTCATAAAATAATTAGTCTAAAAATAATTAGTCTAAAATAATTAGTCTAATTAATTTAAAAATCATAAAATATATGATTTTTTTATTTATTTAAAGAAATAACTGATCAAAAAATCTACAAAAATTTTTTAAATCAGGTGGAGAATTTTCAAAATTCTCGATGTCTTTCAAAATCCCCATGAGAATAAACCAGGCTTAATCCTGGAAATAATTCTGGTTTTTTTTCCTCTCCTGTACAACACTAATAAGAAATCACCGTTATAATTCATGGCAAGTAATTTTATGGGAAAGTAAGGAAAATATTGTGAAAATGAAAACTAGTCATCATTTACAGCTTATGATTTTTCACGTTGTTTTTGCAATATTATAATCATTTGTCCATAGACTGCAATTCAATAATGTTTTGAATTCTAAACATTGCTTCGTTTACATATTATTCCTATTTGTTGAGAGCGTCTTTCGTTTGGATCAGAGCACCACGAAGGTGAAAGTACGACTTTGCTCTTTTTAAGGTGCCTCGTAATTATGAACCACGGTCAGGTGACGAGGTCACACCTGAGCTGGCACCCTCCTCTCCACATCCACGCCACATCAGCGGAAGGACTTTGAACGTCACATATTAACGTGGACACGTCACCAACTCACGGAGTTCCAGCAACACAGTGAAGGAGAATACATCGTGGTCACCCTCCCAACCACTGCCTGCGGCAAATGATGCTTCACTTTGCTGAGTTTACGGGAAGCGGCGTGAAGCTACTGAGCCACAGGAGCTCTTGAAATTTAAGTAATGAGTGCTACCTAAATAGGCGAAACTCTGGCTATGATTAGTAAGCAAATGCATAGTTGTGCTACGCTGCTTTCAATGTAGTATAAGCATTAAGATATGTGCATACTTATAAAAACTCCATTCAGGTTGCAATATTATTTAAATAACAATTTGAAAGGCAGGATGTATCAATATAGGTATCAGCATTCTTGAAAAAATCAAATTCATTGTTGGACTTCATTCAGCTAGCAAGTCCAAACAAACGAAGGATAGTTTATCAAGACACAGTCAATGTGTTAAAACAAACTAAGGTTTCATATTTTCGAAACCCGAATGATTTATTCTCTATTAATATTCGGTTCATCATTTTAAGCATATTTTCCGGACTGACTTCTCTTCTTTGCCTTTTCAGTGATGTTATGTAAATGACTGGGGAACATTTTGTTAATTGCCCTTCGTTTCTTCAGGTTCTCTTTACAGTTCTTTCTCCCGCAAATTCTACTTATAAATTATACTGAACTGAGGAAATCCTTTTGCTTAAAAAAAGATGTTGGCAGGTGTAATTTTTTTAAACCGTTTTAAGATTCAAATATGTAATTCTTTACAACAGTACATTATTTTTATTGAGGAATAGGAGATGTATATGCATTCCTTACATCGATTTAAAGCGTTTAGTTTGTGCTCCTATGTTTCAATAAAAATGAGACAAGCCTATCTTCTTCAAGAATCTAATAATAAATTTTTTGTTCAACAATCTAATAATAAGAGAAAAAAATATTCTTTTCAGCCTCCGGTATTCATTTTGAAATAGGGGGAATTTCAATTTTAACGCTCTTAAAAGAAGTTTGGAAATCGAAACAGATATGTCCCACAGCTTTTATAAAGAACGCTTTCTTGTATTAAAATGTAATAGATTTTCGGCGTCGCTTTCAGCATTTGGAGTTTCTTCTTTTTGCATCGTCATTTTAACTTAAAACATGATTTTCCCGTATGCATTAAAATCAAAACAGTGAATTGAATTCTATTTTGCTTTCATGTGTCGATACTGGAAAGGATGTTAATTCCACGATGCTAAGGTTTATTGCTTTTAAAAAATTTCTTTCAAAAATATTTGAGATTTAGATCTCAAAAGTAGGCATTTTAACATTGAGGCAATAACTGTATATTTTATTATAATCATGTTTCTGTTATTTTACTGACGAAATCAATTCATTTTTACTTTTCGGATCTGAAAAAATGAAATAAAAGTATTTAATAGTACCTTTTTTTTTAGAATGTGTCAGTACATGCAATTAAAGATGTTCTTTTTCAATACTTTTGAGAGATTACGTAATGAGGAACAAGTCACAAAAGTTAAACATTAATTTCGTTAATATGTCTTTGAGTAAATTTTATTTCTCTTGTTTATTTTAAATTATAACGAAGTATAGAAAATTGCTTATGTATAGTTTAAAATTTAACATCTTCGACATTTATTACATTGAAAATAATATAAAAGAAATTTGATGGAATAATAATAGTATTTAACTTCAAGTTGTACTTAATTAACTTTAAATTATGAATTGGAAAATTTTTATTATACTTAATGTGATATAACATTATATCCAAACAAAAGTATTTTTATGGAGGCCTGAAACAAATGTACGAAGTTGTAAGCAGAGGGATTATGAGGAGCATATATATATATATATATATATATATATATATATATATATATATATATATATATATATTATATATATATATATATATATATATATATATATATATATATATATATATATATATATATATATATATATATATATATATATATATATATATTACTAAAAATAGATGTTACAGTTTAAAAGTTACCGAAAAGAGACAATGGGAATTTTCCCGCCTTTCATCATTATTATTAACCTTATCACTAAGGAAAATCTATTTTTCTAAGACAATAATGTAAGAAAACGTATTTTGAGCTAGGCCTTGCATTCATAATTTGATTCCTATGTGAATGTTTTCGAGGTATATGATGGTATGCAAAGCAGTCAGCTGAAAATCGTTTCCTCCAGTAAAAGATAAAATAATTTATCAGTTTCATTTTCTAAAGTGTGAATCATAAATATCCATACGTTTATTTTTTTGTCCTCAAAATATTCTTACGTAAATAAATAGTGTAACTTAAATAATTAATTCACTTAAAAATAGACGTCTTTGGTCCAAATTAAACTCAGTTATCGTGAAATATTTAAAACGTTTCTTTTAGAAATAAAAAAGATAAGGAACTTACTTAAAAAAGTAATTTAAATTATTATTTCAAAAATATTTTATAAACGCCTTGAAATGTAAGAAGTTTAGTAAAAACATTTTTATTCCATTTACATGAATAATATTTCATTATGTATATGTACTCACACACACATTTATATATATATATATATATATATATATATATATATATATATATATATATATATATATATATATATATATATATATATATATATATATATATATATATATATATATATATATATATATATATATATAGGGAAAATAAAATCTAGACAATTTTTTACATTTCATTTTCATTTATAATAATGATAATCCCTTTAATTACTTAGCTTTATGATATGATTTTTATATTAAGATAATATAATTATAACACCGTTTATATATTAAGATTTTGATAAGATTATATGTTAATTATCATGGCTAAAAGGAGTTTTGATACCTGTATGTTTTATTCAGTATTAATCCGGAATTTCCTCCAGAAAGGTTCATGATTGCTTTTGAATCTAAAATTTGTAGGAAACCATGACAGGAAAATGAAGCCAACTCAGGCAAATTAAGGGCATAACCATATCAACTCCATTTACGCCTTCTTTTTTCTTGGCTGTCATTGATAAACATCTGAGTGGTTCTATTTTTGTAATTAAATTGAATCACTTTATATCTTTTCTTATTTTTTTTCTAAGTGTCTTGGTCTTCTAAGTGTTAAATATAAATATTTTTTCCGAAATATAGCAAAGAGTATATTTTTTTTTAATTATAAATTTATTGTATAGATTCTGTTTTTTTCGAATTACATTTTTAGAGAGTGTTACAGTGGAATAAAAATCTTCATAAAGTGGAGACACTTTTTCCAAACTACTAATAAGGAAGTTAGATCAAATAAATAAAAAAAAACTTGTAAATTAAAAATGCTAAAAAAAATGCAAATTTATTTTCAAATGTAAATAAAAAAAATGTAGAAGCTTTCTTATTTTGAGCATCATCATAAATAAATAATGTTACTTCCATTAATAATTGAACTTTTCACTTTTTTTGAATTTTAACTCCAAAGCTATAAATAATGTATAAATAAATATTCAGAACAAATA
>JAJQOW010002428.1:0-17697 GCA_037975125.1 Latrodectus hesperus | reverse complement strand
ACATCATCTTTTTTAGATATTTTAACATAAGACGACCTGTTTGGGGAACAACCCCATCG
The DNA here is from genome assembly GCA_037975125.1 of Latrodectus hesperus. Classification (NCBI taxonomy): domain Eukaryota; kingdom Metazoa; phylum Arthropoda; class Arachnida; order Araneae; family Theridiidae; genus Latrodectus; species Latrodectus hesperus. The sequence goes on along the minus strand of JAJQOW010002428.1, from coordinate 17,638 downwards.
CAATCTCTTTTGTGGGTGTTGTAGTGTGTGAGTAGCACAGGGGAAACGTTAGTCATTGTTCGCATCGACTGCTACTGGTTTAATGATTTCTAATTTCTTAACTATTTGAATGAGTTTATTTTGCGCTAGTTTATTATTTAAGATTAGGTCGCTCCACGCTGGTATATTCGCATCCGTTGGCCTATTGAGGTGCAGTGTTGATGTCAACGGGCAATCAAACGCGTAGTGTTGTGGGTTGCCTTCTTCACCACATATGCAGTCACCTGTCGTGGCCTTGCCCAACCTGTGAACAAAGGTTGGGAATTGACCGTGTCCTGTGAAAAATTGGGCTAATTGTTGCTGGCCCACTAGTCGCTTTGTGTTCACTTTTGGGAAGAAGGTGTGTGTGAACCTACCCGTGTCTGCTGTGTCCCATTCTTCTTGCCATTTATCCAGGATTGTATTTAAAACTGTCTTTTTAAGGTGCGACTGCGGTAGCTTAATAGTGTTCTCCTGTGGCAGTTGTGTGGCCCTCTTAGCTGCTTGGTCTGCCTCTTCATTGCCTATTATTCCTGTGTGTGATGGCACCCAGTAGAGTTTAATTGTATGTGTTTTTGCTAAATCTATTAGTAGCTTTTGTGTATTTTGAATGAATTTATTTCTCTGTTTGTGTTTTGCTAATGCGTACAGACTTGAGAGACTGTCCGTTAGCAGATGTGCGGTTACTGGGCTTTTACCTATTAACCATGTGAGTGCTTTGTTTATGGCCAGAATTTCAGCTTGAAACACCGAGTTGTTTCTGTTCATTGGCAAGAGGATAGTATCCAAAAGTTGTGAGTTATTATATACGCAGATTGCCGCGCCGACACCATCATCTGTCTTTGAGCCGTCTGTGAATAGGTTAATTTGTGGTGATAATGCGTATTCATTTGGTGGTAAGAAAATGTGTTTGATCATTGTTTTATCAGCTGGGTGGATTGGGTTTATAGCAGCTTTGGTTTGATACTCATCTGTTTTAAGCAAATGTGTTCCTATTTGAGTATCCTCGTTGTTTCTGAGTACGTTTGCCACGATCGCTTCTCTTAGAACCTGGAGATGAAGTGGTATCACACCCGCTAGGACGTTAAGCGCTGCTGTTGAGGTTGTTTTGTAGGCCCTTGTTATTCTGAGAAGGAATGGCCGTTGAACTGTTTGTAGTTTTTGTGTGGCTTGTTTGCCTAATGATGTACCCCATACCGATGAGGTGTAAGTGAATATTCTCTCTGCTACTGTGTGATACCATGTTTTAGAAGCTTAGAATTAATTCCCCAGGCTCTCGGCGCTACTCTTATTAGGTGACCGTGTGCTGTGATTGATTTTTGTCTGAGTGTGTTTATGTGTGCGAGCCAATTCAGATTTTGGTCTAACGTCACACCTAGGTATTTTAGTGTTTTGACTGCTTTGAGCGATGTGCCTGCTATCCTAATGATTGGTTCTCTTTGCAATTTATGTGGTTTGGCAAACGTAATTATGTTACATTTATTGACTGATATAGTTAAATTGTGTCCAGTGCACCAGGATTCAAATGAGGTGACTGCTGTCTGTCCTATTGTTTCAATTAATTTACGTGTTTTCCCTTTTACGCTAATAAGAAAGTCATCAGCAAAAGCTGTTAAATTGACTTCTGGTGGTGTTGTCTGTTTTAAGTAATCATTAGCTATTATTGTCCAAAGAATGGGACCTAAGCATGAGCCTTGTGGGCAGCCCTTGTAAATCTTTTGTGTGGCCGAACCTGTGCCCCAGTCGTATTGTACTGTTCTGTTTATGAGGTAAGTATTAATTAGTTTGGTGATTGTTGGTGGGCATTCTAAGTCAATTAACTTTGTGTTAATGTCCTGCCAGTGAACAGAGTCGAAAGCGCCTTTGATGTCAACTGAGATTAGTAAAGTGTACAACTTATTTTCCCAGTTGCTTCTAATTTCTTTAGTAACTTCCTTGAGTGCCATTTCGCAGGACCTGCCTTGTCTGAAACCGTATTGCCTATTGCTTAATTTGTGTTCTGTCTCAAGGAAGTGTGTTAGTCTTTGACAAATGATTTTTTCTAGGATTTTGCCTAACGTTGGAAGGAGGCAGATTGGTCGATATGATTCCGGGAGTGTTGGATCTTTGCCATTTTTGGCGAAGTAGACAACTTTTGCTGTTCATAGTGGTGTTGGAAAGTGTTGAAGTTTAAAACATTGCTTTGCCCATTGTGTTAATAATTGTGGTGTCGCATCGACAACTCTCCTCCAGATGAGATAATCGAGGTCGTCTGGTTCCGATGCCTTATTTGTGTTGAATGAATATGTGGCGTTTCTCACCTCCTCTCTTGTTGGTAATTTAATGTCCTCTGTGCTGTTCACTGGTGTTTGTGGCTGAAAGGGCACTGGTTGACTTGGAAAGTGGTGTTCTGTAACTTTAGCCATTGCTGCTTTTTTATTGGGTGCTACGTTACCATCCCAGCTGATTCTCAATTCTGTTTGTTTAAAAATTTTGTTGTGAGCTATTTTAAAGCCCGTTCCAAATTTGTCTGATTGATTAGTGCAGAAGTTTTTCCAAGCTTTTGCTTTCGCATTAAGTATAGCTTTGTTGTATTTGGAGCGTTCTTTGCTGAACGCAATTCTCCATCTTTGTTTATCTTCGTCTTCGCTTGTTTTGAATCTACGTTGAAGTGCCCTAACCTTGTTACGCTGTATCGCTAAATCTTTCGTCCACCATTTAAGTTGCGCTAAATGATTATTGTTCTTAGTTCTATAGATTGTTTTTGTCGCTTTTTGTACTATCTCGATTAATTCAGCGGTTAATTTATCTAAAGTTTCTGCGTTGTTAATTTTATTAATTTTGAGCATTAGTCTACCTGTGTTTTTTAAGATTAATCTTTTGAATTTGTCGTGATAACGGCTGACCGGTATTAAGATAATGTCCTAAAACCCATTGTAAGATTGCACGCTGCATCAGTTGGCTGCAGTACTTTTGATTTAGAGGACGATAACACATCGCCGATGACTACCTGGAGAGTGAATGGATTGCACGTATGGTGTGACCAGCATATTCGCCTGACCTTTATCTCATTGAAAATCTTTGGGATGCTCTCAGCCGTGCAGTATCTTCACGTTTTTCACCTCCAGCCACTTTTATTGAGCTGGAAACTGCTCTATGCTATTGCTTAATTCTGCGGTGGTTGACCACCTAATTGAAAGCATGGTCACAAGGTGTAAACTTTGTATACAGATGACGGGAGATCACACATACCCTATTTATGCCCTTTTTTAATTTTATACTGTTTATTTTCCATTTATACATAATTCTTCTAAAATCCCCAGTATGTCATTATCTGATAACTTACCAAAATTTAATATTGTTTTCCTTTCTGTATATAATTATTGATTTTATTTTATGCATAAATATACGTGCTACTTTCCTCCCGAATTTTGTCTCAATCAAAGCAGTATTTGTTGATTTTATTTATTTATATATTTATTTTTTGCATTTTACATCTTTGTGCTCAACTTTTGGAAGTGAGTGTATATGAAAGGAAGATGTCGAAATATAAACCAAGAAATCTTGAATTGAAGGCCAAATAAATAATCATTCACTTGCTACTCAGTGGATAGCGTGTAATTATAATTACTATTTCAAAATATATTTTGCCATTCATTCATAGAACAGAAATCACACATTTAGATTTTCCCTTAAAAAATACAATTGTTTTCTAGGTTTTGCGTCATTTATACTTTAATTTGACTAAAGAAAAATTTTTGCAAATTAAAATACTTTATTTCAAGAAACAAATTGTGACATATAATTTTTAAAAACACAGGGCTTACTTCAATTTTTTCAGGATATATAATTAATTGAAAAAGTAAATTCTATTTAAATGTTAACTCTTATACATCAAATATTTTAAGCATCATATATTTAATATTCGAAATTGAATAAAAGTTTCTTCATCAAAGCAATATGGGTGCTTATATTAAGGTTATCCCTTTACTTAATGAAAATGTTTGATAATCTATATTCAGAAATATGAATTTATCATATAAACCTATAAAATACTATTTTTAAGGAAGAAAGTGTATTTTCTATTTTTAAAATATATTCTTTGACTATCTACTTCAAAATCTAACTTTTTTAAAAGAATGAGTCAATTTCGTGTATTTTCCTATCCTAATCTTGATTTTTCGTAAAATATACTTATTGTAATTGCGTTGATATTAAACTAAAGTTTTAAATAAGAGTATAATTTCTGATTCTATATTAAAAATTTTGATGGACACATCCTAAATACATAACTTAATATTAACATACTAAATCATTTTGTCAAGAAATTTTTAGCATTGATAATTAAGTTATGATTATATTCTTAAGCAAACTATCATTGATTAATTTAATGACAATAGAAATAATATTGATTAATTTCTTTTTGAAAACAAAACATTTCTCATATTATACTAATAAAAAAAATTAAGTCTATTTCATAATGTTTACTTCTATTAAAAGGAATATATCAATCAAAAAATGCATATATTATTTCAGTTTTCATATTTACTGAAAATCTTTGGAAACATAATCTGTATTAAAGTGATAAAATTATACAGAAATACAAAATATATTTTATTGATAACTCTTCAAGCATACTTTTATTGCATATGACATACTAGTCAGTTAATATAATTCTATATTTTTGACATTCTCATAAATTTTTAATAAAATTTATATTTGTATTCTTAGTTTATTTCATGAATATGTTAAAAATCTAATAACATTAACATATTTACTTACTGATATGCTCATCATACTTAGGGAATGAGAATTCAAATCTTTTTTTTTTTCAAGAAAAAAGTTTAAGCTAAAACTTGATCAATTAGATGTAAGAGATCGCATAAACTTTTTACATTCAAAATAAATAAATATTACTCCAATTTTCACAAAAAACAAAACCAATGAAAAGTTTTATTTTAAAAACCCTCTTAAGCAATTTATAATTTAACTAAATTTACATCAACATTTTTATATTCAAACAAACCAGGTATTTTTAAATACCTTAATGTGTCTTTTTCTATTTTCCACAGTTATTAAGGAAAAACTTTTAACAATTTGCCCTTTACTTACTTAAAACATTTCAAATCTTAAGTAAAATATTAAACCAGATAAATATAAAAGTTTAAAAAAAATCCTGATTTTACCTCTAGGCAAGCACATTTTAAAGTAACATGTAACAAGGTATGTATCATCAATAAAAGTATCAAATGTAATGATTCGTGCCATATTTTTTATACATCATCATTTATTTTTGCATACAAATGCTTTTATCATTGCTCATCGTATGTTACTTTCTGTATCTTTCTTTGATAAGGGAAAAATCATTGGAATTTTAAAAAAATATAGGAGTTTAAGTTCGATAGTTCGTGATCCCCTTTACATATTTTCGAATTCACTGACGCAATTTAAATTACATTCGTTTTTTGTCACTTTTGAAGTGTGTTTTATTTCTTTAGAAGATACTACAGAAGAAAGTTTGTAAATGATATAAAGAAAATAGTTTAACAACCATGTTTTAAGAGTTACAGATTTCTTAAAATCTAAAATAGTTACTTGACTTTTTGTTATGTTGGTTTTCTCTAACATTTTATTTTTTAAAAACTGTTCAATGCTCCAACATCTAATAGTAGTTTTGCATTTCAATTGCAACAAATGTAAATATGAAATATAAAACTACTAATTATCTTAAAAAGCATATATTTAATTTTATTTAATAAATATTAGATTACCATATTCAAATGCAGATTTAAAAATTTCTGAAAATGTTACATTCGAGTAGAATCACTTTAAATAAATTTTACTCTGCAAATGTTGCATTTGAGTTGAATTGCTTTAAATAAATTTTATTTTATGATAAATTTTTAACTCAAATTTAAACTTATAAATTCTTGATACGAAATGAATATTTGCAAATTAAAAGGGTGGAATATTTCACTTATAGATTTCCCAAAGCCAAAATTCTTCGTACATTTTATCACATGATTTAATTTTCAATGAATTATCATAATATTTGAACTATCATAATATTGTATCAATTAATTGCTAATTTAATCATAAGTAAGGTTTAATAATTAACAGTTTTAGGTCAAAATATCAAATGGAATGTTTACTAGTAATGAGTTAAACGTTTTTAATTATAATAAGTAAATATATTTTAATATATATTAAAAATAACATAATTTTCATTGATTTAAATAATTATCAATATATATTAATTTCCTTGGGATTGCTTAAATAAGAATTTTAAACGAATCATATTTATTTCTAGTTTAATATTAATTGAAATCTTAAAGCATTTTTTTCAGTTGGAGAATCTAAATAAAAGAAAACCCTGGATTATTTTTCTTTTTCTTACATAAATGTCACTTAATTTCATACAGATTAAAAATTACAAAAAAATCAAAATTCAGCATTAAAATATTTGTTTTAAGCTTATATAAAACTATAAATATACATTTCAGCTTAAAGTATAGAACAGGTTCTTCAAAATGGTTTATTTCAGCTAATTATAATTTTATATTATTTTAGCTAATTATAATATTACAGTATATGTTTACATTTTGATGATGCAATTTAAATCAATTTCATTTAGAAGCGAATTTTCTCCTGAGAAAATTTAATATTGCCAATAATTAAACATTCTTAAAACAATCCAATAGTGAATCAACTTGTTCTCAGCAAAGTTGAATAGATTATTTTGTTGTAACTATTATTTATACTAAAGATAACAAAAGTATACTTGTACTGATTATAACCCTCCACCAACCAAGAATGAGCTTATATTTAACAAACTATATAATTCCCATAAAAAAATCTGAGCTACCAAAAAATTTATTTAAAAATTATTGTTTATTGAATTTTCTAATTGTACAGCAATTGAATTAATTCTTCTTAAAAAAACTAAGGGTTCACAATACAACTTTGTAAACATTTTCTTGATTTATTTAGACATTATTTTACAGGTATATTGTTACTTTGTAAATCTCATTAAATTTAAATTATTTCAAAGGATAAATTTATCAATATGTAGCACTTTAATGACGCTATAAACTTGTTTTTCTAGGGAATTTTATGAGTGATATAATATTTATCAGAGGAAATTAAATTTTTTCTAAGTATCTTAAAAATATTAATAATTTCTAACTGTACTTTTTACAGCATAGTTGTAGTTTTTGATTTCAATTAATAAGAAATAAAATGTATAAAGTTAAAATGATTAAATTTAAATGATGATCGCTTAAAGAAGTGTGAAATCATTTTAAACTTTTGTCATTCCGGGCAACTGAAATGGCACTTATCTGAAAAATAATAGCCTCAAATATGACAAAAACGAGATATTTAAATCTATGTCAAACTTACTCATTAATAGTAGCTAGAAATGGATGATGGTCTAGTATCTCAAAAAATACACTTGACTAGACATTTTCAATTGTGAAAAGTCTGGAAACCTTGCAAATTTGAATTTCAGTCACAAACCCTAGAAAATCAAACCATGATGTGTAACATGTACCCTTGTATTACTTTGTTGATTTCACATGCCTCGAGAATAATGATCAAATAAATGTCTCTAAGATATCATAAATGTACTAATCGCCATTCTTTCATGACGTTAGTTATGGCGCTTTAACCTATAAGTTTGCGTATTTGCATGATTTTGTATCTGTGAGTGGCAATATGGCAGAAGGCTAATCCCTCCTCTCGATAACAAGCAATGTGTGCCTTTATCTAATTCAAACTTTTAAGTAAGCATTTTTTCTTCATATTCAAGAAATAACACAATATTTTGAGAAAATTCCAAGCCAACAAAGGCAAATGAGAAATTCTCATAACTTTTCTTTTACACTTTCTCTTGATGTTGTATTTCCCTCCTACAGGATTTATATGCGTTAAAAAGATTACAACTCCTTCTTCATTTCTGTGATCCTGAAATTTGTGAGATAATACTTGATTGGTTCTGCTCATATAATAGCAACCAGAGTATATAATCATTGGGATATAAATATTAAAGATAATATGAATTTTCTAATGCAACATCACATGAAGGATTTCAAAATCAGCATAAATAAAACAATAAAATCTCATAGGAGAATCTAAGAGGAAAGAAAACAAATCTATGAGGAAAGAAAACAAATTTTATTAAAAAAGGAATACGAAGAATAAAAATTTATGTTATCGAAAAATTACAACTAATCACAATTGTCCAAAATATTGAATAGTCCTTGTCATGTTAGCAAAAAAATAGAAGCTTTGATAGAGAAATGATCCTTTTTGCCCCCTAATCCTGATTGAACCTGTCTGCCAATGATAAATTTGAAACGTAAATGAAACATTGAAGAATGACTACTCTCTATTGTTATAGCGCAAAATTAGAAATATTGGTCATTATAGAGAGAAATAGACTTTACAAAACATCTTCAGAGTTATATAATCAAATTGAGAAATATTAGTAAATAGCAATTGCTCTTATGAAATAAATAATTTAGATATTAAAAATTTATAAATTATTTGTAATAGTAAAATGCTCAAATCCACACGTTTACATCTTATTAATGCTTAACAAATGTTTTATATGAAATAAGAATGTAAGAAATATAAATTGCCACGAAAATATAGTTCTGAAGAAAGTTCTTTATAAAAATATTTTCATAAAAACTCAGAGAAGAACATACTTTATAAAGAAAACAAGAACCAAATCAATTTTTTATTTCATAGTTTGTTCAAGTGTATTATTTCAAAAAATTTCCAAAAGGAAAATATTTTTTAGTACGTTTTAGTTTATCTCCTAAAAAAGGAATATGAATAAAATTACATTATGAAAGATATTTTATATAACATGACAGATAATACAGTATAAAATTAATTTTCACTGAAAAATGTCATTTAAGAACACAATTGTGCATATAATGTAATAAAATAGCAGCATAATTATAGTCTTTTGTTATATGTTTCTCATTTATAATAGGAATCGTATTTAATCCTTACACGCGTGACTGCACAAGCTTTGGCAATGAAGTCTAGATATTTTAGCAAGGTATTTAGAAATTTCATTAAACTAATATAAAAAGAAAAAACTGTTTTACGAAGAGTTTATATTTATAAAAAGATTTTCATAACATGCAATCGTAATGATATCATTTCAATGTTAAGTAAATATTATTATAAAAAACAGTAAATGGTAAATGCTATAAAAAATAGAGAATTCATAAAATCATTTTTATGCTGAATATATATAAAGTATGAATAAATGTACGTGTTATGTATCATAAAACAAAAATTTTTTATTTAATTAATGATAATGAATCTATTAATTTTTTAAAATATTATAATTTACCATCTTCATCAAAACTTAGAGTTCCTATTAATTGTAAGGATTGATTTTTCTTGAATGCACGAAACAAATTATACTGCATTTTAGCAATGGTTTTTAATATCTCATCAACCAAATATCTGAGTTCAGCCTTGAAAGATGACTATCTATAACAAAATTGTTTTTAAAAAAATACTACTGTTGAAAACAAAAGAACTCTTTCTAAAAATAAACCTTTAAAATTATTTTTGCAAAATAATCATTTTGTTTTCAATACCTCCTTAATAAGATAATTCTTTCGGTAAAAATTCATGTAAAATAAGAATACATTTTAATTTTTATTATTTTAACTACAGAAAAATTAATTTTTAAAACAAATACATATTATTTAATTTTTTATGTAAGTTTCTCATGCAACATGTTATATTTTAAAACATTTTATACTCCAATTTATTTTTTCTGATTTTTTTTTAATTTCTAAACTCTTTTTTCATTTTGAACAAATATTTTTACTGTCATAAATTCATTTCGATATGTATAATTTTATTAATAATTTACACTTTATATCATACATCAAACCTTTTCCTTTAAACATGAAATTAGTGCATTTTAAAGCTATTTTTTAAATACTCTAATTAAGGATTTTGATAAATCTCTATAAATTAAGTTAATGACTCAGGATTTGTCATTTCTGTAAATAATATAAGTAAATTGAGTACCTCCAGAAATCATATTTATTCGGAATAAATATGTGAAAAGGTATATTGAGAAATCAGAAATAGATAAGGATTAAATTTAAACTCATGTATAAACGAGGCTTGTACTTTTGCTAAGAGCTGTTTAAATTATTCAGAAGATTCTATCACAAATATCTGTGGGAAACTATATCACTTTTCCTTCTTAATTGTAATATGCGAAACGTTGTGTGAAACTAACAAAGCGAGTTGTCATTTCGGATGAGTAAAGCGTTTTAAAATATCCTGTAGACGCAGTTTCCTTTCACGCGATGTGAATAGATGTTAGCACTAAGCAAAATGAGAAAAGTTAGACGTTTTGATTCGCATTCAATCTCTGACTTGCAGAAGTCTTGTTTCAAGACAGCTCCGCATACTAAAATCCATGTGGTTGTCTCGTTTTCATTAAAATAGCCTTCCCATTTAAAATATTTACTGCTTAACGTTTCGCTAAATACTACCAGACCAATAAATATGTTTGTGGTTACAAATAAATTTTTATAAATATGCAATATGTACTGTCTTTTTTAAGTGGTAATTATATATGCCATATTTTAAAGGCAAACTGTATTGCTCTTTAAATAAACCAGTTAAATTAGAAGGATACTGGTTCAGTCTGATTAGAAATATATACAGGGAATTTTTCATAATATTATTAATAAAAACAATATTAGTTAAATGTTAAAAAAGTAGTTAATGTTTAGTGGTTATGGGTAACAAATAGTGAGAAATTTTAATGGGTTTTATATATTTAATGTGTTTAGAATAATTTTTACAAGCGATCAAATCAAATATGCTAAAAGAAGTTGAATTTAATTTATTCACTAATTATAAAAATGCTCAGCTTATCTATCAAATGAAATTTTAAAGAATTTTATCGAAATAATGCAAGTTTTCTATTTAAGAAATTTAATAGAATATTGTAATGTCTCACCATCGGCACTTTCAATTTTAAGGTCCTATGTTTTTTTTTTCTTTTTTGTTTTAATTCTGAGACTCTCGTTGTACGCGAAGCAGGCGATAGAGATTGTCGCGAACCCATACATGACTCCTTGTAAAATTTGTTCTTTTTTTAATTAAATGTGTATGTTTCAAAATTGGAATCATTTATTTGTTTGTTTGTTTCATAACAAACTTATGTTTTTGTTGGCAGCGGTTTGATGCTTTTTTAATGCTTTGCATTAGCATCCACTATGGAAATTAATTATGTGCACTATAATGGATTACGTGCCGCAATGTTGGAATACAGGTAGGCCATTTTGATCAATCTTTCTCTGGCTACTATTGAAAATAAATAGTTTGGAATGTTATATAAATTTATAGAATATTTAGTTCCAATCTTATTTACGTGGTTTTCATGTTATATCAATTAATTTTGTTTATAAGTTTGTAAATGGTGTATTCCATATTACAAAGCTAATTTCTGTATTTCGTGTATTCGAATTTACAATGTTCATGCTATATCAATTAATTTTGCTTATAAGTTTGTAAATGGTGTATTCCATGTTACAAAGCTAATTTCTGTATTTCGTGTATTCGAATTTACAGAGTAATATTTTTATAAGAAAAGTGTATCTTATTATAAATTTGCATTTCATAATTTTTATGTGGTTGATGTATTTCAATTCAAGTAGGAATATGTTAAAATAACTATGTTGTTATAGATTAATGTGTAAAATCGAAAGTACACTTATATTCATAATTTTTTGAATGTTTCACTGAAAGTAGATTTTATGAAAGTAATATATACTTTAAAAAGGTTTTGATTTCGTTATATGAAAACGAAAGTACATGATTACAAATAGGTTTGAATTTAAAGTAATGTGAGATTTATTAATATGTTTTTGATTTTGTTTGTAAAGTATCAAACTGATTTATTTGATATTTAAAAACGCATGTTTATTTTCATTGATAAAGATTTGAAAAGATATTTTCTTACTGTTTAAAATATCGTACGTTATTATCATTTTCATGTCGTGTATGATTAACTAAGTTTATTGATTTAAAATCGAAAGCTGATTTCTGGTTTAGATTAGTTAAAGCTTTTAATTTATATTGTTGTTAAGAATTGTAGCGTGTTCTATATTTTGAATTAAATAAGGATTCAGAAATAATATAATTTCATTTTCTGTTTTAATATAATAGTATTTGTATAAGAATCTGATTTTATAAATTTATACATTTTTGATTAATAATTCAATTTATCTGAGTATCAAGCATTAGCTTGGTGATAAAAAAACTTGAAATCGAGAGTAGAAGATTTAATATTAAACTTGTTTTTCTTTTTCAAAATATATGATTTGCTGTTTATTCACTATTTGTTGTATTACAATATAGTTTGTTTTCATTTAAGTTTTTTAAATGTTATGGAAATGTTTATATTAGTAGAGTGTGTTAAATAATTTCTATAGTTATTTACGAAATTTTGCATATAGGTGGGTGTAGTCTGTTGTTTCTCTCATTATTGCATCGCTTCTGAGATAAAGCGTTAATAAATAAAATGGCTTTTTTAGCACGGGGGAAAAAGGGAGATTTAGTAGAAGTAGCTGAAGAGTTAGGGGAAATGGTTCCAGATTCTTTTAAAATCCCGGATATTAAAAAATTAATTTTAACTAGTAAAAACTTTAATGAGGAAGAAGTAAAATGTATATTAGATAGGGTAATCGATTAAAGAGTTAAAAGGGAACAGGAAGAAAAAGAAGAAAGAGTTAGGCGAGAAATACTAGAAAAAGAGGAAAGAATTAGGCGAGAAGAAATAGAAAAAGAAGAAAGAATTAGACGTGAAGAAAGAGAACATATTTTAGAAATGAAACGTCTAGAAATCTCTTCAAATGCTGCAATTTCGAACACAGAATCAGTTACAAACAGGACTGAACATGCTCAAAAAATTCAATTAATGCAAATAACGCCAAAATTCGATGAAAGGAAAGATGAGATGAGTTTATACTTAATAAATTTTGAGCGTAGAGCAGAAATGGCTCATATTCCAAAAAATGAATGGGTAGTTTATCTTGTAAGTGCTTTACCTTCAGAGATATCTAACATGTTAGCTAGAGAACCTCCAGAAAGAGCTGATGATTACGATTACGTGAAGGAAATTATTCTTAAACGATTCAAGTTAAATAGCGAAAAATTAAGACAATTGTTTCTTAAACACCAGAAAACGTCAGACAAATCATGGAGAAATTATGCACAAGAATTGAATAGTTACTTTACTTATTTACGCTTACGGAATTAGAAATAACGACATTTGAACAGCTTAAGGAACTAATGGTAACAGATCAATTGAAACGTCGTGTGCCAATTAAAATTAAGGAACATTTTTTGGCGGAATGGCTTAAAATAAATTCGCCGTATGATCTGGCAGAGAAAATAGATGAATATGAAAGTTTAAGAGATAGTTTTAAGACGAAAGATTTTACAAAACTCACTCGAAATAATTTTGGTTTTCGTCAACAAAATGAAAACCGTGCCTTTAAGTTTAATGAAGTAGTTCGGAATCATAAATCTCATGTTCCTAAAAGAGTCGAGAATAAAAATTCTAATTATTCACATGAAAAGGAATTCGAAAAAGAAAACAACTCCGATGTTATGAATGTGGTTCTTATAGTCATTTGCGGCCTCAGTGTGACAAAATAAAAAAGAACTTAGAATCGGTAGCATCCAACGAAATTGCTAGAAGTACATTTAATGAGTTGATGGCTCCTTACACTAGTATCGGCACTGTTAATGGAATTCAAATGCCAATCTTAAGAGACACTGGAACAACTCTTGATTTGATTTGTGGAAAATACGTGAAACCTGATATGTTCACGAAGGAAAAGGTTTGACTAAGAACACCTCTTGATGAAACTTTAGTATGTTTACCTATTGCCGAGGTTGAAATAAATTGTGAATTAGGTCACATTTTGACAAAGGCAGCAGTTCTTCGAGATTCTTTGGATCAAGGAAGATATTTACTGGGAAACAAAACAGCCGCTTTATTTGAGGAAATTAAAAAGCATGAGGAGGTGAAAATACATATGATAAATGCTATAGAAACTCGAGCTCAAAAAAGACGGAAGGAAAATAGCACGAATAAAGAGATTATTGATTCTGAAATAGAATCTTCTAGGTCTTGCTTCCAAACTAAACAAAATGAAGAGTTAGAGCAAAATGCAATTTTGCCACCATTAGAAACCGAAGTTGAAGGGATGGATTTGATAAAAACATCTCCAGAAGAATTTGCTCGGGAACAAAAGGTGTGCGAAGATTTGAAACCTCTCTTTGAGCAAGCTAAACGACAATCTTCAAAAGACAATAAATATATTATAATAAATCAATTGTTGTTTTATAATAAAACGGACAATGATGGAACTGTAAGAAGATTATTAGTTGTGCCCAAGAAGTTTCGCAACCAACTAAAAGAGATCTGCCATGAGATAATTGCAGCTCATTTAGGTATAACTAAAACAAAAGATATGCTGTGCAAAACTTTCTACTGGCCTAACTGCTTTAAAGAAATTGAAAATTTTGTTAAATCTTGTGACAAATGTCAACGAGTAGGAAAGCCTCAAGATAAGAAAAAGGCTCCTTTGAAACTGGTTCCAGTAATTCCGGAAATATTTACAAGAATTAACGTTGATGCATGTGGTCCTTTACCTATAACTTCCTGTGGTAACCGGTATATTATAACAGCCATTTGCATGTCATCCAAGTATCCAGATGCCATCCCAGTACCAGATATACGTTCCACTACTGTGATTGATGCTTTTCTTCAGATATTTACCCGCATGGGTTTTCCTAGGGAGTTGCAAAGTGATCAAGGAACATCTTTCATGAGTGTCCTAACATCAGAATTTTTAGAAAAATTTGGTATTAAAGTTGTGCATAGTTCCGTTCAGCATCCCCAAAGCAATCCTGTTGAGAGATTGCATAGAACTTTAAAGAGAATACTGAAAGTCCTTTGCTTAGAAAAAGGTACAGATTGGGAGAAGATTTTACCTCAGGCACTTTTTGCTCTTAGAACTTGCATTCATGATAGCACTGGATATTCTCCTGCAGAATTAGTCCATGGTCGGAACTTAAGAACACCCGTAACACTATTATATGAAAATCTAACTAGTAAAACCATCGGAGAAGATAGTGTGATTGCTTACGTTTTTAATCTTTTAAATAGAATGAAAAGATGCCAAGAATTAGCTGTGCAAAATATGACAGAGGCTAAAGAAAAACAAAAACTTTGGTATGACCGTAAGGCTACGAAGAGAGAATTTAAAGAAAATGATCTTGTGTTAGTTGTTGCACCTTCTAGATCAAACAAAATTTCTTTTCATTGGATAGGTCCAGGAAAAGTAGTAAAACGACTATCGGACACAAATTACGTAATACAATTTCCCGATAAGGAAAAATTACATGTATACCATGTAAATATGTTAAAACCTTATTTTCAGCGTCCAGAAGATGTTAATTTAATTTTTACCTCTAATTCTGATAATGAAGATATTGATTCTGAGAAAGAAGATATCCCAAGTTTTGAAATTAATTCATCTACCCTTTTAGAGACTTTTCCTGAAAGCTGTTTTAATGAAAAGTTAGAGGACGATCAGAAGAAACAATTGAGTAGACTTTTGATTCAATTTATTGATATTTTTTCAAATGAACCAGGTTGTACAGAACTGGCTGAACTTGACATCGAATTAGAATCTAATAAACCTATTATAGCTAAACCATATCGAATGTCCCCACGACAGACAGAAATTCTGAAATCGGAAGTAGACAAGATGTTGAAATTGAAGGTGGTGGAACCAGGTGAATCCGATTACACATCACCTTTAATATTAGTTGAAGCTCCTGGAAAAGAACCTCGTCCGTGCATTGATTATCGCAGGTTAAATGAGGTTACCAGAACGCAATATTATCCATTACCAAATATTGAAGAGCGTGTTGAATCCGTTTCGAAAGCGAAGTTCATATCTTTATTAGACTTAACACGAGGTTATTGGCAGATACCTTTGAGTCCTAAGGCTCAAAGATATGCTGCATTTACGACGACATTTGGTGTTTATAAACCTTTGAGAATGGCATTCGGTTTGAAGAATGCTCCTTACTATTTCAGTAAGTTAATGGCTGATTTATTAAAAAATTGCGAACATTTTGCTGTGCCTTATTTAGATGACATAGCTATATATTCACTTACCTGGTCTGATCACATCCAACATCTTAAATGTGTTCTGGAGAAGATTCGATTTGCGAAATTGACTGTAAAACCCCTTAAGTGCAAATTCGTGTTAAATATTTGGGACACTTTGTAGGACAAGGTCAAAGAACACCAGGTGATATTAAAGTGAAAGCCATTACCGATTTCGAACGTCCCTCAAGCAAAACCGAAGTACGAGCTTTCCTAGGTCTTGTTGGGTACTATCGCAAGTATATACCAGAATTTTCGGTAGTTGCTGCGCCTTTATCCTACCTGTTAAAAGGGAAGTCCAAGAAAGGAACTGTAATATGGAATAATAACTGCGAAAAGGCATTCATAGAATTAAAGAACACTTTAATAAAGAAGCCTGTACTTTACAGTCCAGACTTTCAAAAACAATTTATCATTCAATGTGATGCCTCAAACTTAGGAATAGGTGTAGTTTTATCTCAGAGAGATCAAAATGAAAATGAACACCCTATCCTATTTCTGAGAAAAAAATTTTCAAAATCTGAGAAAAATTATAGCACTATAGAAAAGGAATGTGCAGCAATAATTTTTGCTGTTACTAAAGTAAAATATTATTTAGATGGTCAGTATAAATTTATTATCGAAACTGATCATAACCCTTTAGTTTGGTTAAAACATCATACAGGATCTAATCCCAGACTTTTAAGGTGGGCTTTGGTGCTTCAAAGCCTAAATTTTGATATTGTTCACAGAAAGGGCAAATTACATCAGAATGCCGATAGTCTCAGTAGAATGCTGAATAACCAAACTTAATTATTTTCTTTTTCTCTGATATTAAATTAAAATGTTTTTTTTAATACAAACTTCCACTGTTGTTACATGTGTACATAATAAAAAAATGTTTTTTATAATAAAAATGTGTCTATTTGTAAATTTAGTTAGTGTTGAAAATTCTGTTGTGTTAGATAATTATTTTGTGCTATTTTGATATATTTTTTATTTTATATTTAATATTATATAATTCCATATAATTTTGTGTTTCAGCCAGAGTCCGATTGATCAGGGCTATCTGTAATATTAAATATTGCTCTTTGTTGTTTGTGTGTTTTTTTCTTTTTTTATTTGCAGGTTGATTTCCTTAGAATGAGAAGAAAAAAAAGGAAAAAAACTCCGGGGAAGGAAGGAATAATTTAGTCTGTAATGTCTCACCATCGGCACTTTCGATTTTAAGATCCTATGTTTTTTTTTTTCCTTTTTTTGTTTTAATTCTGAGACTCTCGTTGTACGCGAAGCAGGCGAGAGAGATTGTCGCGAACCCATACAGGACTCCTTGTAAAATTTGTTCTTTTTTTAATTAAATGTGTATGTTTCAAAATTGGAGTCATTTATTTGTTTGTTTGTTTCATAACA
>JAJQOW010002427.1:0-17724 GCA_037975125.1 Latrodectus hesperus | reverse complement strand
GTCTTCGGCCACTGTCAACTAGTCAGCTTCAAATATTTTTTTAATGTGTTTAAATAGATAGATGATTGTACAATTTAAGACCATCGAAACTGCGCTGCATCCGGAACGTATGTATAAATATCATTTACCGAAGTTAATACTGCAAATTCAACTGACTTTATTATGATATGCACAATACTATTACATTTTTGTTTAAAAAATAAATTGTTATAAAATTCAGTCGCACACACATATTGCTTTACATATATTGATTTGTTTTTCCCATGAAAAATTCAAGTTATTTTAAATTTGTATACATAGAAACAAATG
Organism: Latrodectus hesperus; assembly: GCA_037975125.1. Taxonomy (NCBI): domain Eukaryota; kingdom Metazoa; phylum Arthropoda; class Arachnida; order Araneae; family Theridiidae; genus Latrodectus; species Latrodectus hesperus. Next base: position 17,415 of record JAJQOW010002427.1, on the reverse strand, counting down.
ACTCAAAATATATCCATTCATATATATATATATATATATATATATATATATATATATATATATATATATATATATATATATATATATATATATATATATATATATATATATATATATATATACTCTACAGGCCATTAAAATTGCTACACCAAGAAGGAATGCAAATAACAGAACGATATTTATTGGACACATACATTATAGTGGAAAGAACAAGTGATTAGATTTACTGGAAATTAGGATGTATAGATCTTGAGAAATCAGTACCCAGAGCAGCCACCTCTGGCTGCAATAACAGCATTTATCCACCTAGGCATGGAGTCAAACAGAGATTGTATGGCATGTACGGGGATCTTAGTCCATGCAGCTTCAACACTATGCCACAGTTCATCGACAGTAGTGGATGGTGAGTGATGGCGTGCCAATCGCTCGGCAACCATTGACCACATGTTCACAATTGGTGACAGATCAGGAGAACGTGCTGGCCAGGGTAACCAGTCGAACCTGTCCTGTATCAAAAAAGTTCAGAACAGTACGGGCAACATGCGGTCTTGCATTATCCTGTTGAAAAAAAGCATAAAGAAGGCCTCGTAGATAGGGCAGAGCCACGGGCCTTAACACATCGAAAATGTTAAGGTTGCTGTTCAAAATGCCGGTAATGCGAACAAGAGGTGATCGAGACGTGTATCCAATGGCACCCCATACCATCACTGCAGCAGCAGATATGGGCCAGTATGGCGATGTCCAATGCAAGCTGGCAATGCGCGTTCTCCACGATGCCTCCGAACACGGATGCGGCCATCATGGTCCTGTATACTGAACAGAGATTCATCTGTAAAAATGACGTGATGCCATTCCCGCGTCCAGGTTCGTCGCTGATCACACCATGGAAGGTGCTCCTGTCTGTGACGCAGCGTCAATGGTAGCCGAAGCCATGGTCGCCGTGCAGACAATCCATACTGCTACAAACGTCGTCGAACCGTTGAGCAGAAACTTGTTGCCTTGCAAATGACTCCCTTTCTCGACTCAGGGTTCGTGACGTGGCTGTACGATCGCTTGTGACTATGCGGATAAGATGTGTGTCTTTTCTGCTGTTAGTAATGGGGGGTCGCTGAGATCCTGCTTGACGTTCCGTATGATTGTCCTGAACCCATCGATTTCATATTCTACTAACAGTCATGGGTTCTCGACCGACGCGAGCAGCAATATTGCGGTACGATAAACCGCAATCCCGGTAGGCTATAATCCTTCCTCGATCAAAGTCAGACACGTGCTGATAGGCATTTCTTCTTCTTACACGAGGCATTACAACAACTTTCTTTTCCGAAAACAACGTTGAAACGGAAATTGAGTATGAGAAAACTGCTGTCAAATCTCTGGTTTTATGCACATTGTAGATGTCGCTACTGTCGCCTGCTTTGTATGAATGCGCTGAAAATCTAATCATTTGCATATCACAGCAAGTTCTACCTGTCATGCAAATTTCACGTGTGTGGTGAGCCGCTTTCTTGGTTTAGCAATTTTAATGGCCAGTAGTGTATATATATGATAATTTTGGAAAAATTGGGAAGATGGCTTTATTGGTTGTTATGCAGTAAAACGATTTAGTTCATGTGCATATGCATTTGTTTTATTTGAATCTCTACCACTGATCTTATAAATTAAAATTGTGAGACAGATAGGCAATTTTTAATCAAGCTCCCAAATACTGTTACAAAACTTTCGAACAAAGAATTCGGAGGAAAAAAGAACTGGATAATTATTTGTCACTATTTTAATTTGATTTATCAAGTGTTTATAAAAAGCATTATACGAAATTAAATAATACTATATTATAAATAATTTACGCATACAATGTAGACTATTTGATACTTTTATAAAATGATATACCCTGAAATATTTATTCATGGAATAATTGATGAAATAGAATGAACTTTATATTATATGCGTTTCTGTTAATCAACATTTTTACTATTATCTTTGCAATTTTATTTTTACTTATGAATTGATTTTTAATGGTAGCTATGAACTTTACTATGTTCAGAAAACAGCATTAGGTAAAATGCGAATATCATACTTTTACTTTAATTGGAGTATTTATATTATACATTATTATTGTTGTTGTGTGTGTGAGAGAGAGTGTATCTAATATATTTAGGATTTGAACTGGCAGTTATTGTTAACAGTTCAACATGTCTGCTTTGTCATAGTACTTTGTGTTCGAAATACGCCTATATTACCTTGTTTTTATTTGTTTGGGTCGTCTTAGCAACGGTCTTCGGCCACTAGGCTGTCAACTAAACAGTGTCAAATATTTTTAAATATATTTAAATACATGATTGTACAATTTATGACCCTTGAAACTGCGCTGCATTTGGAATGTACATATAAATATCATGTACCGAAATTAATGCTGTAGATTCAACTAATTAGTGTTATTTGCACAATAACACTATTACATTCTTGTTAAAAAAATAAATTGTTATAAAATTCAGGGTCATGTATTGTTTTACGTATACTGGTTTGTTTTGTTTTTCCCAAGAGAAATTCAAGTTATTTTAAATTAGTCTGTCTAGAAACAAATGACTCAAAATATATCCATTCAATTGATTAAAAAGTTATGATTTAAAACTGTCAAGAGTTAAATTACTGATAAAAGTAGTGTAAAATAATGTATACATCACTCATTAAATACTCCTTTAAAATGTGCAAAATTGTGCATTTTTTTTTCTGATTAAAGCTGATGTGTATTTAGTTATCCGTTTATCACATGCTCGTATAATTTGATGAATGGGTAATTAATGTTTACTCTATATATTTACATTGTGTTTGTACAAAATGCCCAGGCTTCTCTTCCTATTAAAATACTTATTGGATAAAATAAATAAGTGTTCAATTTTATTTTATCTTCGTTATTGTGGATTTCAAGTAAAAAAAATTTACCAATAATTAAGATGATTATAATTTGAGTGGACAAAAATGATTGAAATGTGGTATCTATGAGTCTGGATTTTACATGGTTTAAAATTGTAACTAGTTTGATTAAATATCAGTTTGCAAGATACATTTAAATGTTTTTATGAATCACAATGTTGTAGGTTGTCCTTATTGCAATTCTTTAAAATTTTCTGAAATTATTCTTATTATTATGAATTTGGATTTGAGTAAATTGATACAATTTAAATCAACTGTAAATTTTATTTAGTTTCAAAATAAATGTAATACTAATAATTGTGCTGTTTTATATTCATCCTTCCGAAACTTATTATTTGAAAATTGAATTATACGTTTTAAGTAATAACTCAAGTTTATATGTATTATATTCAAATTTAAATAAAATACTATTTAGTGTCACATTGAACGGACACCTAAAATTGTATTTAATAAAATTAAGCGAAGTTACGTCTTGATATTATGCATTAGTTTGAAGAAATACTATTTTTTTTAAATTTATATTTCAACATAAACAGAAGTACAATGTTATTTGTTTTAACAGCAGAGAAGAAATATCTGTGTGTGTGAAGGGAAAAAACTTATTCCTATGATGAGAATTAAGAACAAATAAATCTCAGTGGAAAAATCTTGAGGAAGAAAATATAGTCTCATGATGGAGAATTAAGAACAAATAAATCTCAGTGGAATTAATTAAATCTCAATAGAATCAATTATAAATCTCAGTGGAAACAATTAAAATTAGAATTCCGTAGCGACTCCGACTGTTCATTTGTGTGCTAATATTTTAATTGCCTTCGATTATTTATGTCATAAGTGCAAATTTGGGAAATCTTTTAAAAAAATAAAAGACTCTTCTCACATTTTTATAAATTTCTATTTCAGTAATTGATACACTTTTTTAGATTATCTGCATTAAAGTAACTTCAAAGTAGAATTCTTTGAATCAATAAAGTGTATTTTTCATATCTGTAGTAAAATGCAAGATAAATAGTTTGAAGCTAAAACTGAACACAGTTTCATTGGTTAAATCAAAAGAAATTCTATAATTAGCGAAGCTTAATAAATGAAGAATATTTAAAAAAAATTTGCTTTAAATGTTTAAATTTTTTCAAATTATTTTTGTCAATTTTAAGATTTTTTTGATAATGCAGTCTTTTAGATTAATATAATAATAATTAGATAATAATTAAATATTTAGAAATACAATAAGCAATAAAATTGCTGATTTTAAGAAAAATACGATGAAAATATTTAATACATTTTTCCAATAATTTGTACTCAAAGGATATAGTTTTTTTCATTACATATAGATAAAGGTTGAATAATTTTGCACTTAAATAAATTAATTTAGGATACATGAATAATTTATTGCATCCTTAAGAAATGCGTTTGAGAAAATAACTGTATATTTCTCAGGGTGTGTTGATATATTTTTATATAAACTACTGAAATTATATAAGAAAGGAAGCAGGAATATCAATATTCATACCGGTTATCCGGAAAATCAAAATTTTGCTGTATTTCACTATTTACTAGTTCTCAATTTAAACTAAATAAAAAATTGTTTTAAAATTCTTTTCCTTGTTTTAACAAAAAGAATATTTATTCATATGTTTTAGGAATTGCGCGAATTAAAATATATATTTCCTGTTATATAGTTTATTTCACTTTGCTTAATGTGTGTGAAGGAAAATAATCTATTAACGTAACATGTTTGCTTAAGTTTATTCTTTTGAAAATCCCAATATTCGTCGAAATTATGATGCTGAAATGTTTTGAAAGAGAATTTTACTTCTCTTCTTGATAATAATAATTACCATTCATGATATTAGAATCTAAATTTGCTTTGATAAATTTTTAGCATTCATTAATTGAGCTAGATGGTATATTGCACCATGTTGTATTATCTTTTTTCGATTCTTATAAAAACAACATTTGCGAATATTATTTCACAGAGTTAAGAATTTCCATCCATTTGGCGCAGTTAATAGTTATATCTATCATAATAATAAGCAAATATTTAAGAGACTTTGCTTATGATAAACCCATTGTTTGTTTAATCAACTCTGTTTTTATAAATTATTGGAAAATACAGTGAAGCGGTGATTTGTTTATTTTATAACCATATTTGTAACTGTAGTAAGTATCGGGCCACTTTGTCAATACCATCATTTTAAAGATATAAATAAGAAGTACATTTATTAAAAGTCAATACTTAGTAGCAACAATTTTTAATATGTTATAGTTTATAATAGAAGTTGCCATAATTGTCTTTTTTGAGATTTTCATGAATACGAGATCGATGGAAATATATTCATCTTTAAGAAGTAGTTCGTAAAACACTAAATACTCTGAGTTAGAGTTAATAGTATTTTATCAAACACATTCATTCAAGAGAAAAATTACCTCCAATGAAGTGTTTTGAATATGACACTATTTTAATAATTAAATAAACTTCTTTGAAAATTCCCGAAAAGTATAAGTCTTTGAATGTGTGTGACAACTGAAAAAATTCATCCCAAGAGATGATTTAATAATTTAGTGCAGATTGGCTGGCTTTTAGTTTAAGGCTGTTCAAATTTCAATATTTAAGGGAGAGAGAGAGAGAAAAAGCAAGGTATTTATATCCCTTTTAAAAATAAAGAAACTGGCATCTATTTTTACAAAAAAAGCAGATTCTTTTTAAATCCTTAGTTTTATGTAGGAAATAATTTCATCATGTTACTCATGTCATCAAACATGTAAACCTTATTTTTATTACATTTAATTATCATTGTCATATGATTTTTAAAACTTTACACTTGGAAAAAAGTAGGACAGTCATATTTTATAAATTATGCTTTAAATTTTAGAACAATTAATGTAATTTTTATTTTTTATTTTATTAAACTAATTTTTCTTTTATTTTCAGTAGATGATTTCAGTTTATTTACCACAATGAGAAAATATTATAAAATAGTATTTAAGGATTTTTGGTCTGTGAAATTAAAATGCCTAGGGGGAAACCTTTGAATGAATTTCAAAAAAGCCAAATAGGGGCATGGAAAGACGAGGGCAAAAGTGTAATGAAGTTCGATGATAAAATTAAGAAACTATTTTAAATGAATTCCATAAATATTGAATGATGAATGTGAGAGAAAAATTATTACTTTTGAATTTCATAATTTATATCAATTAGTTTTTTTAATGGATGCATTTTTCCTCTTATAGTAATTGTAATCATGCGAGACCCCAATATGTATTACAGTATGCGTTTTTTTATAAGACTTGAAATACTTCTAGGTTTTCTCTGAAAAGTCATTAATTTATTCGGAGAAGAAAAATGTTTTTAAGTATCTTAGAGCACAGGTGAATCTTCAGTTTTTTTTATGTTTCATGGCATACCGTTGTAATAACATTACACAAACTAAATGCTGCTTTATTATTTTCATTCTCATCAATTTCAAGGAATAATTTGTTTTAAATACAGTGAAACTGGCAACAATATGTTTCATGCTCTCACCTGTACATTAATCTGTAGTTTAGGATTTGAATTCCAATGCAATATTTGTTTGTATTGTTGATACAAATTGATTTCAGAATTGCAGCTTATAGTGCAATGATTAGTTTGTAGTGTGAAAAACGTCACATTAGAATTACAACCAAATTATAGATTATACATTAGATATAAAAGCTATTATATGTTTAATTACTTTATGAAGTAATTAGTATCTGCAAATATAGATTGTAATGTTTCAAAAATGAACACTAAACTTTTAAAAGAAATAAAGCACAGTCATCCCAGAGTAAAGATAGTAATTGAAATTCAAAGCAGAATATTGATGCAATGATTCCAGCAAGGCAAAAACTGTTATTACTTGGCTATATATTTGTTCTGACTTCCTAAATCTTTCTACAAAAGGTTTTCCTGAAAAGTTCATTAACTGTAAATTTTAATTCTGACCGTTTCTTAATGAGTTTAGACATTTTTTTTGGCATTCAAGGAAGAAAATGTTCCCATTTTGAATCCTTTCAAAATTTCGCTCTAAGAAAAGGAATATTTTGTGGGGAAGTAGTGATACTGATTCTCCCGGTTGTCATTACAGCAGTTAACCTCTGACATCTGTCTCTCTCGAGATGACCTGCCCAGCTGGCAGCCGAATGGTTAGCGCTCTTGCCTTCGGTTCAACAGTTCCTGGGTTCGAACCCCACCTTGGGCATGGATGTTTGTAGTGGTTCGTATTCCACTTTAAACCGTAAGTCCCGGTCCAATTAGCCCACGTGTGCAAAAAATGACCGTTGAGCGACAAACAAACCAAACCAACCATCTCGAGATGATCTGATTTTTCCATTCGTTGTTTTACATACGAAATTAAAAAATGATACAAAAATTTTAAGATTATATGCATGCATTTGTGTGGAACAAATTTAGTCTGTTTCGTAAACTATGTGATATGACGTATATTAATTTATTACAGAGAATTTTCTGCAATTATTGTTTAAAATAATTACGTGATATATTTATTTATTTTTTCCTAGCCATCAAAATGCATAGTTAAAATAACAGACTTCTTAAAAGTAATGAATTGTAAATAGTTATAATAAAAATGATAAACAATGAAATAACTGAATATTTCAAAAACATTCCTAAAAACAGCATGTCTAATATTAAAAAATGTAAATGAAAATATTTTGAACAAATATTTCTTTTTTTGTAAATAAGTACATGTAAATTGCCGAGGTTGCATTTGAAAAAGATTACAAGTAATCTGTGTGTTAACAATGATTTTTGTTTCCTTTTGATTCAAGTATTTTTATTTATAACTAATTTCTATATTCAATGGATTAAAATATATGCTTTTCTATCTTTCACTTTTAAGGAAAAAGTTTAAAAATGGAATTTTCCTTTCTACGTGTTTCTGTAACTAGGTATAAAACGTTTTGCGCAATAAATGTAGCCAGACGAATCTTGAGTTTCTACTTTATATGTAGTATTCAGGTTGATTGTTTAATGAAATTACATTTGATATACAATAAATAGTAACAATCTGTTCATTTCTCAATGACTGAAAACTTAACATTTACTACTTCACTCTTCTATCTTAGTAATGATGTTATGTCTTACTGATGATTTTAGAAAAAGTTGTGTAGCTGAATAAGCAGTTTCAATCCACGCACAATTTAAGCAGTGAAAATAATTTTAGCGTACATCTCCGTGACAGTATTAATGACGACAAAGTTTTAAATACTAATTCTTGGGATTATTTTTCATTCAGCATTTACTCATATGATAGGAAATACTAGGCAGCAGAGCGAATTATTAAATCTCTTAGCTTGTATGGCTAATACAATTTGGTAGTTAACTTCTGCGAAGAATTTAAAAGGCATACTAAAAAGCCCTGTTCTTACTCTCTATCTGTATATAAATAAAATTCACTATTTATTTGCCCCATTATTAACCAAAATAGAGTTGAGTGTGTCTGTTAATGAAAAGTGTAAAACTTCAATAAAGACAGCGGTCCATTTCTAACATATTATAAAAAATATTTTGATTGAGAAATTTGATTCAACAGTTTGAAATTAAATTAATTACATCCCCAGAAAATAATGCTTTCAATTTATCATAAAAGAAAAATTATGCTTGAAGTTAAGTATTTTTTTACTCTGGGATTTTGATTCCTTATAATATTTCAATGATGCTGTGTAATTAATTTTAGCGATGAAGCTTTTCTCCTGGTAAATCTTCTCGCAAGAAGGAAAAAAATTTTTTTGTCTTTCTGTTTATAAATTTCCTGAAAAAATTGCCTGAATAGTATTTACAATTTTTTTCGATTTTTGAAGTAGTATTGCTTTTGCCCTCTTCAGCGAATATTATTTCCTGCTTTCACTTGGAAATGATTTAGAAAGTGAATGGAAGTAACAGTGCTGTAGAAAGAAAAAATATCCTTCATACTTCATAACCATACTTTAAATGGGGCTTTTATCCGCCATACCAGTACCACAAAGAGTGTCAAATTATAAAATAAAGGCCAAATGGATTAGGAGGTAAGATAAAAATTTCGTATTATATTTTAATCAAAATTTCTAGTTTATTCAGGAGAATCTTCTTACTTCAATTACTTTTAAGCGCTTTAATGAAACTTCTACAAGGAAAAAATAGAGATTATTTTATATTTATAAATATTGTAAATTTACTTTTTCTCTACCCTCAGCATAACTTATGAGAATAAAGAAAAATATTTATGACATTGAATCCTCTCTTATTTATGCATTCTCATAGTATAACTTTTTAAAAGTAATGATGTTTGATAATTTTTTTTCATCTTTCGGAATAGAATTTATTTTTACTTCTGTAGGAAATAGAATTTCTTCATTTTAATTCACCGTTATTCGGAAATGCGATCGAAAGCGGCTGATGAGACAAATTTTGTCATGAGTCGAAGTTTTCACCATGAACCGTGCAAACCTAGTAGAGATGCGAAGTTGTTTCAAACACAATTTTCTGGAAAATTTCAAATTTATATAGGGAAGTATGTTTTAAAGTAATTATCTTTACATTCTATCTCTCTAGAGATACACCTCGTATCTTTGAGAAAGAATCAAGAAGAGAACAGTTTAAATATAAGAATGAGTTGTGAAGTTGGGGAGCTGGAGCAGAAACGAATTTTATATTTTGCAATAATAATTTTGTATATTTTAATTGCATGAAAAAATATATAATTTCCGTTTTATTCCTTTTAAAGTTTCTGTATTTACTTGGTTTGAAATATTTTATGACGCAAAACTTATTATAAGAGCAAGAAATTATATTCAGTTTATAACTGTTTAAGTTATTGACCATAATTTTGATATTTTTAATAATTAATTATATGTCTAATTTCTGTATGAAGCCTGGTGGCATAGTGGTAATGTTTCACGCTCAAAAAACACAGGAAAGAGGTGCTGTCCTCGGGCTGGGCGAGGTTCACTCAACTTATCATCCCTTCTGTGGGTCTATAAAATGAGTACCAAGCATGTTTGTGAACTAAATATGAGAGGTTTCGCATTAGGCGAAATACTTAATTGAGAAAATTGCTTCCCATTCCAGATTCTCTCGGTCAAGAAAACAGAGATGGGCACTGTAGACCTTGTGTGATCCACACGGGCTGTCGTGCCATATGTTGTATTCACTGGCTGGATAATTTTTATAAATTAAACTACCCATTTTTTTCTGGCTGGAAGTCCTTTTTTTATTATTTAATTCTATACCCCATTTCCCCCATTTTGACGAAGTGGAATGCCCTAACGTGGGACTTGGAGAAAACCGGTCCTGCAAGGGAAAAGCGAGGGGAGGAAGAAGAGAAGTGAAGGGGAGAGGAAAAAAAGACAGAGGAGCTGCAGGACATCGCCGGAACAGGAGACCCGGTTGGTTTGGGGAGTTCGACGCTTTATTGGAGACTTCGAAAAGTAAAGTTGAAGTTTATAAAAAAGGAAAAAAGCTAATTGAAAGAAGTACAGCCTTCTCAAATTGTGAAATTAGGAGATGCCTGAATGTCAGCATTTACATCCAAGTTGTCGTCAACCCAAGGCGTTTGCCATACTATTAAAGAAGAACGCTGGACTATTGTGATCAACCAAATTTGTGAACCCCTCTAAATAGGCCGGCCTATACCATCGACTGTTTATATATGTAAGTGAATGTTTTTTTTATTTATTTAATTATCCAGCCAGATTTTTTTTGTGTGGTACCACCATTTACGTAACATTATTTAATAATTAATCTCACTAGAACAGGCAATCTAGGGTAACTTAATCACTCCACGTGAGTGAATTATCATTTTAATAGCAAAGTTGTAATAAAAGAAATAATACAAATAATTGAATTCATATTATTGTAAATAGGTGTGTTATTTTATTTTGTGAATTAAAAGAAGTTTTGATTACTAAAACAAAGCCAGTTTCTGCTTCTGTTCTTTCAGGTTAGAATCTGGGTATAAATAAAGACTTGAATAAATACACAACGCAATATTAAAAAAAAATAATGCCTTATTTTAATATAAATTATCATAAGTGATCGTTTTATAATAATTGTAATTTTCTACACAACAAAATGGTGCCGTTTAAAGTGGATTTTGAAAAACTGAAAACGGAATAAGATTCTGGCTTAGTTTTAAACATGGCTGACTATTAAAAGATTGCACGTGGTACATCTCCTTATTTAATTATTTACAGTAATCTTATTGTGTTTATTTTATATTAAGTGGAACATTGTAACTGTTGTGAAAATTGTTGTAAATACTTATTTGAATTTCATATATTTACATTAATATTTGCTAAAGTAAATTATTTTTTGAAGGTAAATATTTTTAATTAATGTAATTATGAATAGTGAGACTCAAACCGCTTCGTGTGTTGTGTCAGTAGACACTCCTAATATTGGTGAATTCTTAAATAATATTCCTGTGTTTGATGGTAGTTGTAAAGACGTTTCACTATCACAATTTTTGGATAGAATAGATGAAATTGGTGACCATTGTTCATGGCGCCCGAAAGATAAATTATTAGCTTTAAAATTGAGAATTTCTGGAGAAGCGGAGGAATTTTTATCAAGTCAGGGTGACCTTAAAAAACACGGTTCATATGTAGATGTCTGCACGGCGCTTCGTGATAGGTTTAACTTCTGTCACTCTATGACAACATATATCTCTCGGTTAACTACGAGTTATCAGTTACCGTCGGAATCAGCACGAAGATATTTTTCACGAATCGAGGGCTTATCGTATAAATGCGTTCCTAGTGAACGAAGTAGTGAATTCGAGCAATATAGATTGGATTTATTATTGTCCACGGCAAAAAATGGCCTTAAGCCTGAACTTTTAAGAGGAATAACGCCTTTAGCTCTCACGGACTATAGTGAATTTAAGAAACAAGTCATTCTCTTAGAGGAATGCATTCCATTGAATAGACCGCCAACTACACAGTTTGAAACAGTTCACGCTGTGACTCAAATAAATGAGATAAGTGAACTAAAATCATTAATCAAACATAACACAGAAAAAAACTCAGAAATGCAGGGCATGTTCATAAAACAAATTAGTGACCTACAAGCTCAAATAGCTGAATTAAAAGTAAGCCAAATACCAACACAAGATAGAAACCAAAGAATACCTAATTTGTTTTGCGTCAGGTGTAAAAAACATGGGCATGAAGAAGCTACATGCAGAATACCATTTTGTTCCTTCTGCCGTAAAATTGGACACGAAACGCAAAGATGTTGGTATTCCAACAAGCATAACAATTTCCATAAAGGTAGAGATAATAGAAGAAATCATTTAAACTAGCAATAGGGGGAGAGACGGCTGCACCTCGCTACTCCAAAAATAAACCCACACAGGTGCCTTTATTTGTTACATCCACAATAAATGATAAATTGCCAGTAATTCAAATCACAATAAATAATGTAAAAGTAAATGCTCTCTTAGATACAGGCGCATCTTGTAACCTAATCGAACGAAATTTTTTTGAAACTATAGCTTATCAAAGTAGTGTAATGCTCTCACAATGTAAACTCCAAATTAAAGGTATTTCAGACCATGTGCTAGAAATTGAAGAAAAAGTAACTTTAAAAATTAAAATAAATAATACTGAATTTCAAAGCGATTTCTATATTACTAAAGATAGTATTTCAAAAAAATATAAATTAATACTAAGTAGTGATTTTTTTGTACAACATAAAATGATAATTGATTATAGGCAAAAACTATTACATAATACAACTACTTCAATTAAATGGAATTACCAAAATCCTGACTGTGACAAATTAAAAGCTAATGTCGTGAACATAGAAGATAACAATAGTTGTATTTTTGGATTTTCCGTTACCAAAATAACTATTTTTCCTGGAACCGAAAAAATTATAGAGATCAAAACAAAAGAAAAATTAAATTCAAATTTAGATTCGGTTTTAATAGAGCCTGCAAATGATCATGCGGGTGATAGAGTATGGGTTGCTCGCTCCGTAAACCCAGTATCTAAGGAGGGAAATTATAAAATAAGGGTTGCAAATACATCAAAAAATACTATACACATAAACAAAGGTTCAAAATTAGTTTCCATTGAACCTTTACAAGTAACAAAAATTGATACTAAAGAGTGTAATACATTTTCCCATGAAGAAATAGGTGATGATTTTGAAGCTTGGGGAGGAAAACTAGATTTATCGCACCTATCCGAAGATAAGAAAAGAAAATTACTTCCCCTGCTTGAAGAATTTAAACATGTGTTTGCCCATTCTATTCAAGATTTGGAGGGTTGTAATACTATACAACATGAAGTTAATTTGACAGATGATATTCCAGTTAGGCAAAAATTTTATAGGCCTCCTCATCACCTAAAAGAGGAATTAAATAGACAGGTCAACGAATTACTAGACATAGGGATTATTAAAGAAAGCAGTTCCCCTTATAGCGCACCAGTACTTCTTGTCAAAAAGAAGGATGGTTCTTTCAGACTTTGTACCGACTTCAGGAAACTAAATGAAAAAACTGTACCAGACTCTTTTCCTATTCCTAATATAACGGACTTAGTGGACAATTTAGGAAATGCTACTCTATTTTCTTGTATGGATTTATGTAGCGGGTTTTTCCAAATGAAAATTGATCCTAAGGACACCTATAAAGCAGCGTTTGCAACTGAGCATGGTTTATATGAATGGAATAGAGTACCATTTGGTATGCGCAATTCGCCAAATAGTTTTCAAAGATTAATGGAAATAGTACTGTCTGGATTAAAACCTCTTCAAATAGCAGTATATTTAGATGATATCATAATTGCTTCTTCTGACTCAATAGATGAACATTTAAATAAATTACGGTTAGTTTTTAAGAGATTAGAAGAACATAAATTGAAAGTTAAACCTTCTAAATGCTGTTTTTTAAAGGAAACTATAAACTATTTGGGTTTCACTGTTTCAAAGGGGACAGTTTATCCCGATAAGAAAAACATACAAGCTGTGTTAGATTTCAAGGTCCCAACCACTCGTAAACAAGTTAGAGGATTTCTTGGATTGACAGGGTTTTACCGAAGGTTTATAGAAAATTATGCTGAAATAGCATTACCTCTAACAAACTTGACGAAAAATGATGTTAGATTCAGTTGGGATGATTCAGCTCAGCATGCTTTTGACACTTTGAAAAACTGCTTGATTTCTGAACCTTGTTTGAAACTACCAGATTTTTCAAAGGAATTTACATTAAGTACTGACGCTTCAAAATACGCTTTAGGAGCTGTTCTTTGCCAAAACGATGAAAATGGCTTCCCACATCCTGTTGCATACGCCAGTAAAAAACTAAAAGATGCAGAAATTCGATATAGTACAGTAGAAAAAGAAATGCTCGGAGCGGTATTCGGCGTTACCCATTTTAAACAATATTTGTACGGAAAAAAATTTATCATCTATTGCGATCAAGCAAGTCTTTCCTTCGCACTCAAAGTGCGAGATCCAACTTCTAGAATAGCCCGATGGGTAATGACTCTGCAACAATATGATTATACCATTGTACATAAACCGGGAAAATTAAATATAACAGCTGATTACTTGTCTAGGGGTGTAAACGCAGTAGAAGTAATAGCTTCCAACTACGATTCTGATTCCACAATGAAACATCGAATTAAAATTCATCAGGAACAGGACCCAAAATGCCAACAAATTATTAATTATCTAAAAAATAAGGAGACACCATCACCTACTCATATGTTATTTTTTGAAAAAAATGATCTTCTTTACTGTATACCAAAAAATGCCCCCAAACATCGTGGTGACACCAAAGATAAATTAGTGGTACCCCTAACTTTAGTATCAGAAATAATGCGTCAGTGTCATGATTCCCCAGTAGCAACCCATCAGGGATTTCAAAAGACTCTGAACAGAATTAGAGAAAACTTCTATTGGGGTAATATGTATAAACATGTTTTAAACTACGTTAAATCGTGTACTTCTTGTGTTGAAAAGAGAGGTCATAAGCCCGAAAAACTAGCTCCATTACAGCGCGTTCCAGTCACACAACGACCAATGGAATGCATAGCTATGGATGCCCTGGGTCCACTTCCTCTAACTTATTCAGGAAATAAATATATCTTGGTGATTTCTGATTATTTTACACGCTGGCCGGAAGCATATCCGACACCCGATATAAAAAGTGAAACCGTTGCTAGAGTATTAGAAGATTTTATTAGTCGACATGGTGTACCTTCTCGTCTAATTTCCGATAGAGGCTCTAACTTTATCTCAAAATCCATCTCTGAGGTGTATTCGAAATTAGGTATTGAAAAACACACTACTACTTCATATCACCCTCAGAGTGATGGAATGGTAGAAAAACTTAACTCGACTTTAATTAATTCATTAAGTCACTTAGTAAATTCTACTCAAACAGACTGGGACCGGCATGTACCTTTCGCCTTGCTAGCTCATAGATCGGCTCGACATTGTACAACAAGCGAAACACCATCATATCTCTTGTATGGCAGGGATATCCAGTTACCGTATTCTGTTATGTCTCAACCTATAGCTCATAACTATGCGGATGTCCGAGAGTACGCTGGAGATCTAGTTGTACGTTTACAAAATGCTTTTCAAATTGTCAAAAATAATTTAATAGCTGCAGCAGAAAAACAGGAGACGTATCGCCGTAAGACCGCAGTTGATAAACAAATAGATATAGGAGATGTCGTATACCTATATCTTCCCGAAACAAGAGCAGGGATTTCAAGGAAATTAATGAGACCAAATGTAGGCCCTTTTAGAGTTCTGAATAAACAATCACCAGTAAATTACGAGATAGCTTGCGTAAAAGAACCTTCAAAAACCCAAATAGTTCATGTAGATCGACTTTCAAAAATTAATGATAGAATTGTATTCCCGACTTTACACGAAATTAATCCTACACCTCAGCAATCTACTGATTCGAATAGGGAAAGTAAAAATAGTTACTTCGGGGTTAACGATAGCGTGCAAAGAAAAGGTAAAAAGGCGTTTGTTCTTAGCCCTGTAATTAATCCTCAGAGCAAAAGCTCAACGTCAATTCCAAATAAAGGAGTCTCATCTGTCCCAAAATGTGATGGTGGAATATCTCGAACAATAAAACATAATTATAATACTCGTTTCGCTCGAAAGAACTGTAGCACATAATTGACTGATTAAATGAATAATACAAACATTAACAAATGATTGTGTAGAGTGTATGTATAGCAATAAATAGTTTTGTAAATATATATATATATGTTTTTATATCTTGAATTACTTATGTAACTGCTGACTAAAGTTCTTAATTCTAGCAGTCTGTAAGAAGTTTATATTTTAAATTAGCCAAGATTACATTGTGTGGTAAATAAATGTATACTTTATGTGCTATTTCTAATTGGAAATCTTATTAATTATCACTTTATGTATGATTTTAAGTAGAAAAAAAATGTATTGAACAAATCAGATCCATGCAAAATAAGTGCAAATGTGTGAATGTGCAAATATGTGAAGAAAAAAATCTTCGATTTTTTTTTCCAGGTAGATTATTGGTGTTGTATTCACTGGCTGGATAATTTTTATAAATTAAACTACCCATTTTTTTTCTGGCTGGAAGTCCTTTTTTTATTATTTAATTCTATACCCCATTTCCCCCATTTTGACGAAGTGGAATGCCCTAACGTGGGACTTGGAGAAAACCGGTCCTGCAAGGGAAAAGCGAGGGGAGGAAGAAGAGAAGTGAAGGGGAGAGGAAAAAAAGACAGAGGAGCTGCAGGACATCGCCGGAACAGGAGACCCGGTTGGTTTGGGGAGTTCGACGCTTTATTGGAGACTTCGAAAAGTAAAGTTGAAGTTTATAAAAAAGGAAAAAAGCTAATTGAAAGAAGTACAGCCTTCTCAAATTGTGAAATTAGGAGATGCCTGAATGTCAGCATTTACATCCAAGTTGTCGTCAACCCAAGGCGTTTGCCATACTATTAAAGAAGAACGCTGGACTATTGTGATCAACCAAATTTGTGAACCCCTCTAAATAGGCCGGCCTATACCATCGACTGTTTATATATGTAAGTGAATGTTTTTTTTATTTATTTAATTATCCAGCCAGATTTTTTTTTGTGTGGTACCACCATTTACGTAACATTATTTAATAATTAATCTCACTAGAACAGGCAATCTAGGGTAACTTAATCACTCCACGTGAGTGAATTATCATTTTAATAGCAAAGTTGTAATAAAAGAAATAATACAAATAATTGAATTCATATTATTGTAAATAGGTGTGTTATTTTATTTTGTGAATTAAAAGAAGTTTTGATTACTAAAACAAAGCCAGTTTCTGCTTCTGTTCTTTCAGGTTAGAATCTGGGTATAAATAAAGACTTGAATAAATACACAACGCAATATTAAAAAAAAAATAATGCCTTATTTTAATATAAATTATCATAAGTGATCGTTTTATAATAATTGTAATTTTCTACACAACA
>JAJQOW010002426.1:0-17768 GCA_037975125.1 Latrodectus hesperus | reverse complement strand
TATTGTACCGAGCTTCACAGGTTCGTGTCGATTGAGAGTTGAATAAAGCAACCACTTAATGAACACAAGACTTTTATTCGTAAGAACTACACTAAATAAACGAAATTCCCGCTGTAACAGTCACAATTATACAGCTACAATTCGTCAGATATAATAAAAAAACAGCTTCCAATCACAGGTCTCAAATACCTCAGACAGAGAACAACTAGCAGTCACAACTATTCGTCTTCACTCACTGACTGTCTTCACAAAACTGACTCTTCCATGTCGGGCTGCGGTATTTATACCTGACTTGGCGGAGAAATCTACCAATTTCGCCAAGGTTCTGGAAGCTTCTAGGCTATCTCGAAAAATATTGGTCCTAGAGCTTAGGTGATGGATGTTTCCAGAAGTATCGATTTCTCACCAAGTCGCCAAAAATTTCGCCAACCGTTGCCAAGTCGCCAAGAATCTCGCCAACTGTCGCCAAGTCGCCAAATCATTAGGAAATCCGCTTTTAAACTACAACACGTCTAAATACCGCAATTTTTGCCCAAAATGTGAGAATTTCTGATCTGTCTGAGATATTTTAAGACAAATATAATCATTATTTACAAATTTGTAACATTACCCCCTCTCAAGGACTGCACGTCCCGGGCAGTACAATCCCCTGATAGGAGGCCAAATTTAATATAAAAGAATTTACATTTCAAGAGGATACAGAGCACATTACATACACAAGCAACAAAAAATACAAGAAAATAGAAAAGATTAAAATTATCTATACTATTTACAAACAGACCATGGTCTACTGATTTTTACTCTACATTACGATAAGGAGATAATCTATCATAATGTACTACCTTTGGTTTTGAAGCAGATGATTTTCTTA
The DNA here is from genome assembly GCA_037975125.1 of Latrodectus hesperus. Taxonomy (NCBI): domain Eukaryota; kingdom Metazoa; phylum Arthropoda; class Arachnida; order Araneae; family Theridiidae; genus Latrodectus; species Latrodectus hesperus. The sequence goes on along the minus strand of JAJQOW010002426.1, from coordinate 16,897 downwards.
TACGAACCACGACGTCGTTCAGTCTTTTTAGGACTGTGTAAGGACCTTCCCAGTTGGCTTGTAACTTTGGAGAAAGTCCTTTACGTCGAATCGGGTTCCACAACCAAATTTTGTCACCTTCTTGGAATTCATGTCCCGTCGCTCTTGTGTCATACCTTGTCTTCATTCTTTCGGTCGTCAGGTTGATTCGGTCTCGAGCGAAGTTATGGACATCTTCAAGATGTGCCTGAAGGTCTCGAAGGTATTCCTCTGGCGATGAAGATGTATCCGGTGGACGACCAAACTGAAGATCACAAGGGAGACGAAGTTCGCGACCAAAGAGCATCTGTGAAGGAGTATATCCGGTAGTCTCATGGACAGCACTGCGATATGCAAGCAGAAACAGCGGTAGCTTCAAATCCCAATCTTGCTGATTTCTGGAAACCATAAGGGAGAGTTTATTCAAGATGGTTCTGTTAAACCTCTCTACCATGCCATCCGATTGTGGGTGTAGTGTCGTGGTCTGCGTCTTGTCTATTCCGAGAATTTGACACATTCCTTTAAACACAACAGAGGTGAAATTTGTCCCTTGATCAGAATGAATTTGTAAGGGTGTGCCGAATCTGGAAACCCATTGTTGCACTAGAACCTCGGCTACTGTAGTCGCCTCTTGATCGGGGATTGCAAACGCTTCAGGCCACTTAGTAAAGTAGTCCATGACAACTAGTATGTATTTGTTGCCATTTGAGGATCGTGGTAAAGGACCCAAAATGTCCAATGCTATCCTCTCAAAAGGTGCTCCTACGTTGTACCGCTGCAACCTTCCTCGGCTACGTTTCTTCGGTCCTTTACGTGCCGCACAGTCATCACAAGATTGGCACCATTTCTCTACATATTGTCTCGTTTTGCTCCAATCGAAGCGTTCTCGAACTTTCTGTAGAGTTTTCATTACTCCGAAGTGGCCTCCAGTTGAGCTACTGTGCAATTCTTTCAAAACATCTGAAATTCTTGATTTTGGAAGAACAAGCTGCCATTTGAAATTACGTCCATCATCGGACTCCCATTTCCTGTATAAGACACCATTTCTTATATGGAGTGAGTCCCAAAGAGCCCAATATTGCTTAGTAGCAGGACTGTAGGTGGAGATATCCTGCCAACTTGGTCTCATACTAGAAGATTCTTTCAATTCAAGAATTGGATTTATATCTGGGTCTTCTTTTTGGGCTTCCCTAAGTCCTTCATCACTCCATGGGTCTGGTTTTGATGGAGGTGAAACAGTAACTTGGCGTACAGAAGTATTTATCAGCTGATAGTTCTTCTCTACTCTAGAACAGTATCGGCAGCTAATTCTTGAAGACTTTCACCCGCTTTTTGATAGCGGGACTTTAACTGTAGTCTGCTATATTCTTTAGTGCACTTATCTCCAAACCGCAGCTCAAGCGCACTCGATAGGGCTTGGAAATCGTGCCTCTGCTCCTCCGGAAGCGTCTCGAGGATGTCAGCCGCGTCTCCTCTTAAAGAAGCCGCCAGGTGAAAAGCTTGGGCTCGGGGATTCCATCCATTAGCTTCCGCTACCATCATAAACTGGGTCTTGTATACTTGCCAGGATGATTTCCCATCAAATGTTGAGAGTTTAATATTGGCTAGGGAAGGCACAAATGTCACGTTGGGTTCCTCATGTTTGTTTGATATTTGCTTCTCCAAGCTTTCAATCTTCTTATTCATTTTGTCTAATGCTTCTTCAACGTTTTCTTCTATCTCCAGAACTTTAGTTTCAACTGAAGTTACCTTATCTTCCATTGCATTCATCTTCTCCTGAATGATATTGGAGAATTCTTCTTTAACACTTACAATGTCCTTTTTAAGTTCCTCCTGTCCAGATTTTATCTCTTTCATCATCTCGGTTTTAATCTCTTCTTGTCCAGCTTTCATCTCTTCTTGTCTAGCTTTTATCTCTTCTTGTCCAGCTTTCATCTCTTCTTGTCTAGATTTCATCTCTTCTTGTCCAGCTTTCATCTCGGTTTTCATATCTTCTTGTCCAGCTTTCATCTCCTCTTGTCCAGCTTTCATCTCGGCCATCTGCTCCGCTAATTTTTCGAGAAGACTTTTCATTAAATCCATATCCATTTTTCTTGTGACACGCTGCATCAACTCTTCAATCCCGATTCTGACAACAGTTGTACCGAGCTTCACAGGTTCGTGTCGATTGAGAGTTGAATAAAGCAACCACTTAATGAACACAAGACTTTTATTCGTAAGAACTTCACTAAATAAACGAAATTCCCGCTGTAACAGTCACAATTATACAGCTACAATTCGTCAGATATAATAAAAAAACAGCTTCCAATCACAGGTCTCAAATACCTCAGACAGAGAACAACTAGCAGTCACAACTATTCGTCTTCACTCAATGACTGTCTTCACCAAAACTCTTCCATGTTGGGCTGCGGTATTTATACCTGACTTGGCGGAGAAATCTACCAATTTCGCCAAGGTTCTGGAAGCTTCTAGGCTATCTCGAAAAATATTGGTCCTAGAGCTTAGGTGATGGATGTTTCCAGAAGTATCGATTTCCCGCCAATTCGCCAAAAATCTCGCCAACCGTCGTCAAGTCACCAAGAATCTCGCCAACTGTCGCCAAGTCGCCAAATCATTAGGAAATCCGCTTTTAAACTACAACACGTCTAAATACCGCAATTTTTGCCCAAAATGTGAGAATTTCTGATCTGTCTGAGATATTTTAAGACAAATATAATCATTATTTACAAATTTGTAACAATATATATATATATATATATATATATATATATATATATATATACACACACACTACTGGACATTAAAATTGCTACACCAGGAAAGCGGCACACCACACACGTGAAATTTGTATGACAAGTAGAACTTGCTGTGATATGCAAATGATTAGATTTTCAGCGCATTCATACAAAGCAGTCGACAGTAGCGACATCTACAATGTGTATAAAACCAGAGATTTGACAGCAGCCTTCTCATACTCAATTTCCGTTTCAACGTTGTTTTCGGCAAACAAAGTTGTAATGCCTCGTGTAAGAAGAAGAAATGCCTATCAGCACGTGTCTGACTTTGATCGAGGAAGGATTATAGCCTACCGGGATTGCGGTTTATCGTACCACAATATTGCTGCTCGCGTCGGTCGAGACTCCATGACTGTTAGCAGAATATGGAATCGATGGGTTCAGGACAATCATACGGAACGTCATGCAGGATCTCCGCGACCCCCCATCACTAACAACAGAGAAGACAGACATCTTATCCGCTTGGTCACAAGGGATCGCACAGCCACGTCACGAACCCTGAGTTGAGAAATGGAGTCATTTGCAAGGCAACAAGTTTCTGCTGGAACAGCTCAACAACGTTTGCAGCAGCATGGATTGTCTGCACAGTGACCATGGCTTCGACTACCATTGATGCTGCGTCTCAGTCAGGAGCGCCTTCAATGGTGTGATCAGCGACGAACCTGGACGCGAGAACGGTATCACAACATCTTTACAGATGAATCTCGCTTCTGTATACAAGACCATGATGGCCGCATCCGTGTTTGGAGGCATCGTGGAGAACACCCATTGCCAGCTTGCATTGGACATCGCCATACTGGCCCATCTGCTGGAGTGATGGTGTGGGGTGCCATTGGATACACGTCTCGATCACCTCTTGTTCGCATTACCGGAACTCTAAACAGCAACCGTTACATTTCCGATGTGCTAATAACCGTTTTTCTGCCCTATCTTCGAGGCCTCCCTAATGCTTTGTTTCAACAGGATAATGCACGACCACATGCTGCCACTACAGAACAGGTACGACTGTTATCCTGGCCAGCACGTTCTCCTGATTTATCACCAATTGAGAACGTTTGGTCAATGATTGCCGAGTGATTGGCACGCCATCACTCACCATCCACTACTGTCGTTGAACTGTGGCAAAGGGTTGAAGGTGCACGGACTGAGATCCCTGTACATGCCATGCAATCTCTGTTTGACTCCATGCCTTGGCAGATAAATGCTGTTATTGCAGCCAGAGGTGGCTGCTCTGGGTACTGATTTCTCAAGATTTATACATCCTAATTTCCTGTCAATCTAATGACTTGATCTTTCCACTATAATGTATGCGTCCAATAAATATCGTTCTGTTATTTGCATTCCTTCTTGGTGTAGAAATTTTAATGGCCAGTAGTATATATATATAATTTAATACTGTAATAATGAAACAAATTGACATTTTAACTATATTATATTAAACATATTTACAGTTATTGTTGTTGTTGTCGCGTGCTAGGCTGGCAATATGGGGTGCGCTGCTCCACTTTTCCAACTAAACCATATTTTGGTGTGGAGTCCGACTTCCTCAGTACACACGTGCCATAGGGACCCGTTTATAGGGTAGGCTACCATTCCCTCCTCATTCATACAAGGAAAGGACAAAGGATAGATAGAGAGAGAAAGTACATTCATGCCCTAACCGGGATTCGAACCCAGGACCTCCTTATCCGAAGTCAGGCACGCTGACCACTAGATAAGTTGGGCGGTATTTATAGTTATTTACAACCATAATTACAATAAATGATTATGAAGATAACTATTCAAAAACCATCAAAGTTTAAAATATGTCTTCTCTAGACTGTCTTCTCATTCATCTGAAGTTTTTAAACATTTGACAGGATCGCTATTGAGGCAGCAAGCACTTGTATGATGTCTTGATATTGGGTACGTCATCAAGTATACATATATATATACTAGATGACGTACCCAATATCAAGACAAGGAACTTTGACATGTAATACTAAAGGAGTGCGTAACCCTAATGAATTTTGTAGTAATAATTTAAGTTAAAATGAATTTTGTAATAGTTTTATGTTAGTTCTGTGATAATTTTGTTATAAATTAAAGAAAATATATCTACACATATAAGAATAGATTTCTTTCAACAGTATTAGTCTAATTGTAGAAATATAATTTTCCTCTGATTTGATTATAATAATATAACACGAGATTTACATCAACAGTGATTACATGTGCAAATGAAAAGTTCTCTTTGATTCCAGACAGATTCACGCTTACAATGGTTACGTAATTATCTTTAACTTTTTATTAATGTATTATGACATGTATTCTAATTATTCTTTTCTTTTCTACAGAAATCTTTATTTAAACTTTTTGACATTTCTTAGTTTTGGCACATGTTTATGTGAATAAAAATTCAAGTTAATTTAAATACGTTGATGGGTTTGAAATTTAAATTAAAAAGCATGCTTTTAAAATTTATAAACACACACATACACACAGTCATGTTTTGTAAACCCATTCTGAATGCAAGATGGAAAATCACCCTAGAATGCAAGATATATTGCTTGATTGAATATATATAAGTTCAAATGAAGTATGCTATAAATTTAAAATAGTGCGCTCGGAATTAATGACATCAATGTTGTTGCACTAGTATGCTTTCTTGTACATAGCCTACAAAATTCGCATCATACTTTTTTCTTTTAATTACTTATTGCATTTGGACATAGCCATCGTCTGGAAAAATCAGGAATCACATTTAATATTTTTCTACCATAGGACACAAAGGTACAAGTTTATTTCAAGACACGGAAAAATTTTACAGTTAAACTGTGAAACCTTTCTGTGTTATTTTCATCCCTATTTTAAAAGAAATTACAATTTTCAATGCTTAAATTATGAGTTTTTTTAATATTAGAAGCATGTACAAATTTATAGAATTATTCACATGTACTCCCTCCCACTAATGAACGTATATTTTACAATAATATCCCAATATATTGTACCGAGCTCCACGGGTTCGTGTCGATTGAGAGTTGAATAATGCGACCACTTAATGAACACAAAACTTTTATTCGTAAAAACTTCACTAGATAAACGAAATTCCCACTGTAACAATCACAATTATACAGCTACAATTCGTCAGATACAATAAGAAACAGCTTCCAATCACAGGTCTCAAATACCTCAGACAGAGAACAACTAGCAGTCACAACTAATCGTCTTCACAAAAACTGCCTCTTCCATGTCGGGCTGCGGTATTTATACCTGACTTGGCGGAGAAATCTACCAATTTCGCCAAGGTTCTGGAAGCTTCTAGGCTATCTCGAAAAATATTGGTCCTAGAGCTTAGGTGATGGATGTTTCCAGAAGTATCGATTTCTCGCCAAGTCGCCAATAATCTCGCCAACCGTCGCCAAGAATCTTGCCAACTGTCGCCAAGAATCTTGCCAACCGTCGCCAAGAATCTTGCCAACTGTCGCCAAGTCGCCAAATCATTAGGAAATCCGCTTTTAAACTACAACACGTCTAAATACCGCAATTTTTGCCCAAAATGTGAGAATTTCCGATCTGTCTGAGATATTTTAAGTCAAATATAATCATTATTTATAAATTTGTAACAATATTATCATATTAACAATGAAACAATATATGAGGTTATTTTTATATAGTAAATATGACATTTATGCTTTAAATTTTACAGTAGATTAAAATGTCATTAGCTATTTTTACTTAATATTGCCGTCATTATACACTATACTTTTTTTTTAAATTGCGGGTGCGAATGACTCAGTTTAATTTCATGGTAGTATTTTCAGAGTTTGTTCTGTTGTTTGCAGATTCACCCTGTTATTAATTAACAATAATATACTTTTGGATACATATTATTATCGATGACTTATTTTAAAATTACTTTTTGATAATATAAAATAATTTAAAATATCTTGTTTTAATCGGAAATTGACTAAAAATTTAATTCTAATTACCTAATAGGAATTTATCCTTGGATGTCTATAATTTTCGATGATTCATTTCTTTATTTTAAAATTTCCTTTTGTTAATATAAAATGAGTTATGGTTTCGAAATTTATCATAATTCTTAAAGACAACATTCTTTTAATGAAATTTTGACAGTAATATATCATCTATGTTTTAAATTTGCGTATATAAGAGTTCTCAAATAGCCGACCGATGGCTGAGAGGTTAGCGTTCCTGACTCCTGAGCTATGGTTCCCGGGTTCGAATCCCAGTTCACGCATGGATGTTACTTTCTTTCTCTGTTCTCTCTGTGTTTCTCTGTCCCTTATTCTTTGATGATGTATGAATGTGGCCCACCCTATAAACGGGTTTATGGTGGTATAGCGCAAGCAACGCCATTCGCCTCCTTGACTTGGTTCACAGGTGCCTGCTGGGTAACGACAAATGAGTAGCAGTTTCTGGCCTTGTTGTGGCAAAGGGTTCATCACCCAAGTTCCCGCCGTTGGAAAAAAAGAGTTCACAAATAATCTCATTCCAAATTTTGAAGCTATCCTTCACCGCTAAATTTGAGTTTCAAACCACATACTTCAATCAAGTTTTAGTACCTTTTAAATCAAGTAACTTCTTATTTTTTGTGAAAAATAAATTATTATTACAAATTTAAAATATTAATAATACATTACTGAACATAAATACCTACTTTTGTAATAATAAATCAAATAATTTAATTTTTGATGCATGTTTTATTGCTTTTTTGTCATATAGGAAATGATTAAATATTTTTTAGAACTTGTACATGGTTCTTTTTTTTATAACTCCATGAATTTTGCTTATTTAGGCATTTTAGTTCTCAAAAGGTATTAACAATATTTGTAAATTTTTATCTATTTTAGGTTAAAATAAAAATTAAAATTTTCAAAATTTTGAGGAATATTCCTTTTTGAATATTTTGCATAATGTTAAATAACTCTAATGTAAAATCAAAATTTATATAATTTATATTCTGTATTTACCGACATTTTGTTCAAGGTCTAATTTAGAATATATGTACGAAATGTGATAAATCTGAATTTAGGGTGTTGATTTCTCGCAAATTTAACGCATTGGCCGTGCTTCACTTCAATTTTGAAATTATATCGTTGGTATTTGATTTAAATAGCAATTAATATATCTTTTAAACAGTAATGTAACCTTAAAACATAAATTTTAAACTCTTTTGTATTTCGGAACAAATTTTACATTTGTTTCTGTTACAAATTTTGATGACAGAATTTTTAATTAATTTAAATATTATAATGTTATTAATTTAAATAATTAAATTATATTATATAATAATTAATTTAAATACATAAATATATAATTAAAGCTAACTTGAACTCTCGCTAAAGTAGCTCTTATGGAGAGACATATCATTCTGGAACTCAGCCCTATTCGAAAATAAGTAATTAGTTCTTTCCTTTTTTTCTGAAATTTTTCATTGATGCATATTCGCTATGGGTTGAGAAAAAATATGCAATGCCATTTCTGTTTATTTCCTTGTAGGAGATTTTTTTGAAAACGTAAATTGTTATTTTTTTAAAAATTTTTAAAAGCTAATTTTTGTGCTTCATTGAAAACATATATGCTTATGATTGCCTTATACGCCGCTGATAGGAAAATGCATTGGAACCTGAATGAAAAGAGATAACATGACACAGATGCTGTATAAATAATCTAGGATGATAAATTCTGAGTTTGGCGATATTTTTGGCGGATTTTCTTATATATCTGGCAACCTGGTTTTTATTACATCGTAGATATGGAGACAAGGAGACAATAAAAATTATGCAGAAAATTCTATCTAGATAATTCTAGTACTTATGTCATTTCGCACGTCATAATTTGTCATCTTAGCAACATTTCTTCACCGCCAAAAAATTCAAAATTTGGCATCCTAGATTATATGGTATCTATGCTGATATGACATCAATATTAAATAACTTTGCAACGCAAGCAAATGTTCAAGAGTACCTACCATCTTTTATAATTTTAATCTTATATAATTTAATTTCATATAATCTAATATATTTTACTTAGTAATTAATCTTAATTTTAAATTAATTATCTATACAACGACATTTTAAAGATCTCATAATTTTCCCTGAAAACTCTAAGTACATATTATACTGAAAACCGCTATTTAAGTATACAATAACAATCATGGCTCATTACTGTTAAATATGCTGTAATAACTAATACTTCGAATATTCTGCTCTTTCTTACAAATTCATTTCAAAAACTACTTTAGTGAAACGCTCTCTCTAATGGAACAAAGAAAACACTTATCAGTTATTTCTCCTAAAATATTAAAGCTTAAATTAATTTCAATATAAATTCGTGCTTTTGTTACAATTTGCTGGAAAAATATGCTAACATTCACTTAAATAAACATTTCTAATACGAGTTTCTTAAAAGTTTATTTTATAGCTAAATTTTATGTATTTGTCTTTACTCAAAATATCTTGCTTTTAGAATCTTTGTTTTCTTAATAAATAAGATGAAAAATTTATCTCTCCTTTTTCAGAAGAACAATGCTGGAAAACAATTGTCTTGCTTTTAAGAATCTTTGTTTTCTTAATAAATAAGATGAAAAATTTATCTCTCCTTTCTCAGAAGAACAATGCTGGAAAATGTTGAAATTCGTTAAACGAACAAGAGTCCATGAATCGCAATAAGAATATTTAATGAATCAAGTTACAAAGAAAGAAATTATACATATACTGAAATAAGAGAACAGAACATGGTGGGTTTATAGATTTTGGACGGTTTGAACACAACCACCAATCAGAAGGCAGCGCAGCAGACGATTTGTAGCAGCAGACGATTGCGGACGTCTTAGAAGACTACAGTTTTACAGACGAAAAGAGACTTACTTTGTGTTTCTTTGCGATTACTTGCATTATATTATTTACAACAGAAACCAATTGTCTAGATACATTTATTTAATTCATAATGTTAATTTGATTGCTTATACTGTTTTTCTGTTTTTGGATTCATCTAATTTCTATATTTGCCCCTTTATTGTCTTTAATTTTAAAACAAAATTATCTATCATTTAAATATTTCATTACCCTTTAAATTAAAACACTTTTAGTTAAGAAATATAAATTTTTCCATTCGGGTGCTTTATTAAACTTTTTACAAAGAGCAACTTCAAAATTATCATCATTTTCATACATGATTCTATGCGGGTATGCATATATATTGACATACATTTGATTTACTTTCTCTCACGTATTATATATATTACATTAATTTCAAATAATATTGAATAGATATGAATGATTTGCCGTCCGTTCAGTTTCTGATTATATTTACTATAAGAACTCTTAAATTAATATTTTTCTCGAGGAAGAACTTTGTTCTTCTATTTCTCTTTCTCTCCCGCCCACACTCTCTGTCTTAGTAGGTTCGAATCCCATCTTGGGCATGGATGTTTGTAGTGGTTCGGAATCCACTTTAAACCGTAGGTCCCAGTCTAATTAGCCCTCGTGCGTAAAAAATGGCCGTTGAGCGACAAACACAAACCAACCCTCTCCCTCTCTGTGTAATATATATATATATATATATATATATATATATATATATATATATATATATATATATATATATATATATATAAATTTAAAACGTCTAATGCGTAACTAAAAAATTCAGCTTGAAATGTTTTACAAGAAATATCTAAAAAGCAACACAAATATATGACACACATACTTAATTTCAAATGAAATATTAGGGAATAAATTAAACGACTGAAGATTAAATGACCAAAAAACTGGAAATCGTAAAAATATATTTCATAAAACAAAAACAATCGGCCTTTAAATTGCTTTCATTTTTGTAAAATTTCAAGAGGAAAAATCTTAAGCTTTTATTTCTCGACTCATTTAAAAATATGAAAAAAAAAACATTATTAATAGAAATACAAATTTTGAAAGAGATTCACTATATATTTTTCCTTTTGTGCATCAATGTTATTTTCTAAAAAAAACATATAAATGCTTTTAAACATTCCTTAGGAAATAACTTTTGATAAAGTGATTTCTGCTTAGTTGAGCATAAATAAACTTTTGTAATAATTTAGCTGCTTTATTTTTGTAGTTAAACGTAGTGACCTGTTTCGATTGCCAGACAAATGAACATCTGTGTCCTTGACAAGAGCAATAATTATCAGAATACGAATTGCTCTTTTTGTCCTTTATATGCGCCAGAAGAAGAAAAATAGATAAGGAAATCTAATCAGATTATTTTTCCGCTATTTAAGTGCAATTCTAAAAAGCATTCATCGTTAACATTTTCAGCAAATTACTGATTGTATAATGAGTTAAAAGTTATTTACATATTAAATCGTTACTTTTATTTATTCATAAAAAATTTAAATTTGCCTTTAAAATTACAATTAACTTATTAATTTATTACTGAAAAGAATTATTTGCGCTGTATTTGAAACTTACATATATTAAATATATTTTTAGGAAATAAAGGATTTTATTTTTTGATTTATCAAATTAGAAAAATAAAGGTCATTTTCTAATTAAATGCTTAGAATGATAAAAATCTTTTCAGCAAGTACACTTCAAAATGTTTATTTGATTTTTTGAGTAATTGGAAAAAAATTTAATTTTTTTACACATTGTTCTGTTGAAGATAAGTTCTAAATTATAAAATCAATTTCATGAAAAATAGAAAATAAAAATTAATTTTGATAATGACTTCTTATAACACACTCGTGTCAGTAATACTGAAATCATTTAATTTGAGCATGGCATAACCTGGAATGTTTACTGAGAGTCAAATTATTTTTAAAAATTTAACTCACACAAATACAATAAAAGTTTTAAATATTCTGATGCAATAATAATTCCTTAATCTTATATATTTGTGCGAAAAATGATTTATACTATTTATTAAAATAAAAATTTAAAATGAAAAAAAGGGGACATGCTTTATACAAAACCATTTTTGTTAAAATATGATTATTATACATAAATGTGATATTTCAAGAAAATAAAAACAAAATTATACATTATAATTATAAAAATTGATAATTTTTATAATTATAATTATATAAACTGCTTATGACTTAGAAGATTATTTTTATTAAAGTAATCATGTAAAATATACATTTCGTCACAATTTTTCATTTGGCTTGAACTTACAAATCTTTTTTCCAGAGATAATAATATACTGAGATAAAATAACTGTGTTTTGTCGCTTTTCGTATTTCTTTCAAAGAAATATACAAATGACCTCTTCTTAAGCAAGACCCGAGTTCATTAATTGTAAAAATAGTGAAGAAAATTTGTAATTTTTAATAGCTATTAATTTAAAACCAAAAGTGCAAAATTTTGTTCTTTTTAATACATATTAACAGATTTATTTGAAGTTTATTGAAATTAACGAGAGAAATACTTAACATAATTTACATTTTGTAATTACATGCACATGAATATATATATATATATATATATATATATATATATATATATATATATATATATATATATATATATATATATATATATATATATATATATATATAAATTAGGTCTACCGGAAAGTTCTGTCCGTTTTAGAAAGAAACAAAGGAATACATTTTTTCATACTTTGGATAAACTTTATTAAATTATATAATTGCCATCATTATTTATGACTGATGGCAATTTGTATATCCCATTTTTTAAAAATGTCTTATCTCTAGAGGCTTATCTCTATTATAAAATGTCTTATCACTAAAAATTGAACCAGTGCTTGTCTGATATCTTCTTCGTTCTTGAATTGTTTGCCCTGCAAAAAATTTTGTAAGGACAGAAACAAGTGATAATCAGATGGGGCTAGGTCCGGTTAGTATGGTGGATGAGACAGAATTTCCCAGCCTAGCTTTGCGACTTTCTGACGAGTCCCCAAAGCAGGATGTGGCCTGGCATTGTCATGAAGCAGCATGATGCCCTTACTATTGAACATCGCCGGCCTCTTTTCTTGGAGTGCTGTTTTTAATTTATCCAATTGCTGACAGTACCTCTCCGAATTTAGCCTTTCGTTTGGTTTCAACAGCTCAAAATGTATTGGACCTCGAATGTCCCACCATATACACAACATCCTCTTGTTCAGACTCAACTTCGGTTTAGAAGTAGAGGGGACAGGTTTTCCGGGTTCACAATATGCCCTTTTTCTTATGATGTTTTCATAGGTAATCCACTTTTCATCCCTAGTTATGATCCGGTCCAAGAAGGGTTCGATTTTGTTGGTACAAGCTGAGATGTGCATATGATGATTCGATCATTCAAATTCTTCTCACTTAACTTGTGTGGCACCCATCTCGAATACTTCCACACAAATCCTAGTTTCCGAATATATATATATATATATATATATATATATATATATATATATATATATATATATAGGGTGATCCAAAAGTCAGGACGAACTTTAAAAATGAATAATTCGAAAACGAATCACGATACAAAGATGCGGTTTGCACCAAACAGATGGAAAAGAAACCGGGTTTTGTGTGGCAATGAAAAAAAATAGTTCTGTTGGCGACCAACAGATGGCGCTGTCGTATTTTTGATGTAGGATTATGCAAAGCAACAAACGATATAAAAAGAAGCAACTGCAATAAGTAATGGTAGTCGAAGCTGGTATGCATCGAAATGCTGTCCATAGTTGAGAAAGCCCTCTTAGTTAAACTGTTTTATAAGAATAAGGAAAGTGCCATTGCGGCATTGCGAGCATATCGCTACATGAAGGGTATTCGAGATAGCAAAGGACCAATAACGTCTTCTGCATTGAACAAAATTGTGAAAAAATTTGAAGCTACAGGTTCTTTGGCATCACGTCAAAGAAGTGGACGTTCCTCAACTGCAGCTGCTTTTGCTACGACAGTGGAGCAGACGGTGCAAGCCATGTCGGCGGTTGCTGCACATGGGGTGCACCTGCTTCGAAACTTCTCGAGCAGTGCAGTGCTCAAGAAGTTTCGAAGCAGGCAGGAGTATCGTACGGAAGTGTCTGGAGGACGCTGCGGGTAACTTTGCAACGGTATCCCTACAAGTTGCAACATAACTAAAAACTGAAACCTCCTGACTTCGACTCTCGCCAACATTTTGCAAATTTGGTCTTCAATAAGATGGAAGAGCAGCACGAATGGCTTCACACTGTGCTTTGGACAGATGAATCACATTTCACACTCTCTGGCGCTGTTAACACCCACAATTGTCGAGTGTGGACCACAGAAAATCCACATGCATTTGTTGAGGTACCCTTGCAACAGCCTAAAGTGACAGTCTGGTTTGGCTTCACTGCTGATTTCATAATTGGTTCATTTTTTTCGAGGAAGTGACAGGTTTCCAAACAGTTTCTGTCACCGGTAAGCGATATCTAGCACTGCTACAGAACAGCATTATTCCTAGACTGCAAGCGCGACAGGCACTCCAAACAGTCACCTTTATGCAAGATGGAGCACCACCTCATATTGCTCTGCCTATGCAACGCCTGCTACGCTCAACATTTGGGGAGAATCGCATTATCAGTCGCTACTTTAATCACGCATGGCCTCCAAGATCTCCCGATCTCACACCCTGTGACTTTTGGCTGTGAGGCTTCTTGAAGTCAAAAGTGTACAGCGACCAACTGGCATCACTAGCGGCACTGAAAGATGCCATCCACCAAAATGTGTCTGCCTCAACGCAAGAAATGCTACTAAATGTTGTGAATGGTGTGGTGACTCGTCTCACAGCTTTACTTCTGAATGATGTACAGCACATTGAATATTTACTGTAATAAGTACTAATTAACTGTAATTAATCTGACTTCATTAATCATTGTTTCATTTGAAAATCATCTTTTGTTTCAATAAAACACTATAGAGCCATCTGTTGGTCGCCAACAGAACTATTTTTTTTCATTGCCACACAAAACCCGGTTTCTTTTCTATCCGTTTGGTGCAAACCGCATCTTTGTATCGTGATTCGTTTTCGAATTATTCATTTTTAAAGTTCGTCTTGACTTTTTGATCACCCGGTATATATACAGTGGCGGCCAAAATTGTGGACACTTTTGGAAATTTTTATGTTTTTGAACTTTGTATGCTTATAGAAAGCGTTACGTTTCACAAATGGCACACTTGTATATATCATTTTAAAGAGAATTTATTACTAAATTCAATACAAAACACAAAATTCAATTATTTGCAATACAAAAAAGTTAAACGATAAAAGTTATCGACATACATTAGATAGTGATGATTGCAATGAGTTATCAGTACTTAGTAGAGTACCCTTTATTTTTGATTACAGTTTCACATCGACGTTTCATTGGGCTGACAAGAGTCTTAAGCTCTTCTTTCGTTATTACATGATACCAGGAAACAATTATAGCCTCAATTAGTCCCCTTTTATTTGATGGGCGCCTCATTCGGACAAGAGTTTTCAAACGGTGCCACAAATTTTCGATAGGATTGAGGTCAGAATTGTTTCCTGGCCATGACAATAATTTAATGCTCTTTGTACGAAACCACTCTTTCGATATTTTGGCCGTGTGGCTAGGAGCAGAATCCTGCTGAGAAAAATAAATGAAGCATTGTTGTGAAAGAGATCTCTGATGGAAGGTAGAAGTTTTGATTCTAGAATAGTGTCAATGAATTTTCTGGCATTCAGTGTCCCATCGATAACATGAAGGTGACCAATACCATCTGCTGACATGTTTTTTTTCAAATCATAGCACTAACTGGGTTCTTTACAGTTGCTTGAATGCAGTCAGGATGTAGCTCATCTCCTATTCTATGTCTTACATATTTTCCCCCATCATTACCGAATAACGAAAGCTTAGTTTCATCACTCCATATAACTTGTGACCACTGATCATCTGTCCAATTAATGTGTTCCTTTGCCCACAGTAGTCTTTTTTTTGTTGCTGAAAATTAAGATAAGGCTTTTTTCGTGGAATTCTACCTCTCAGTCTGACATCTGTTAATATTTTCCTAATTGTTCTTGAACTGACAGAAACACCAGCATCATTCAGTTCACTTCTAATGGTCGTTGATGACATTTTTCTATCTTGGAGACATAGTCTTTTTATTCTTCGGTCATCAATAGATTTGGTGCAACTTTTTCGGCCTTTTCCTTCTTTACTTTTTTATTGAATTTGTCTCCTGATATCGTAAACAAAACTTTCGGACTCCAGATGTAGTCACTGAACCACCTTTTATCCTTGCAATTTATGTCTTGCAATTTCAGCATAGAAAAGACCACTTTCTCGTAACACAATAATATTACATCTCTTTCTAGGTGTCCAATCTACTCTTTTATTTGATGTCGTTGCTTCTTGACTAAATATTAAATTTTTTTACAAAAATTCCTACTTGTAATTGTAGTGTATAAGAAACAGGTCCTCCTTCTACAGAACAAAGCAAAATAATGAATTGTTTCAAGCGTAAACATGATGTCAGCTTCTACTGGCAGTTTCCTGGCATCATGTAATAACGAAAGAAGAGCTTAAAACTCTCGTCAGCCCAATGAAACGTCGATGTGAAGCTTTAATCAAAAATAAAGGGTACTCTACTAAGTACTGATAACTCACTGCAATCATCACTATCTAATGTATGTCGATAACTTTTATCGTTTAACGTTTTTGTATTGCAAATAATTGAATTTTGTGTTCTGTATTGAATTCAGTAATAAATTCTCTTTAAAATGATATATACAAGTGTGCATTTTGTGAAACGTAACGCTTTCTATAAGCATACAAAATTCAAAAACATAAAAATTTCCAAAAGTGTCCACAATTTTGGCCACCACTGTATATATATATATATATATATATATATATATATATATATATATATATATATATATATATATATATATATATATATATATATTATAATTAACACATAAATTTATGTGAATTGCTAAAAGGTCCCTAAAGTTACTAAATTAAAACGTATATTATGGATTAGATTATCTAAAAAAGGCATTTTAAACGTGTGTCAATGGTAAAATATGAGTGCTAACTCTTAGCCAGAACAAGAACTGCGACTCATTTATCATTTACCTTGTAGGCACCGGAGAAATAAACCTCGG
>JAJQOW010002425.1:0-17776 GCA_037975125.1 Latrodectus hesperus | reverse complement strand
GGTGGTAGGTGGTGGGACTAATCCCCATCTGGTCTAGTGGAACTAGACCAAATCCACGAGATCATAGATAGCCAAAAAGTCCAAAAGCAGATGTAGACTTTTCACAGCCTCTTCACGAGAAAACCCCAAGCATTTCAAGATGTGTTGCGGGCAAAACGGAGCATTGTCGCACTTGGGGCATGTTGGGTATTTTCTTTCACCGTCCTCAATGATCATACACTTCAAGTGGCCAGTAGAAAGTCGAAACAGTATCGTCTGATTTGCTCTAGAGCCCTTAAATGTTGTGGCGGCTCCAGGATGTTTTTGGAAGTACCAAGGGTGAGCAGGAGGGTCTGCTCAGGTTTTAGAAGTTGTTTAGTAATGGAAGAGATCTTTGATAATGTTAGTGCCATGCGATCTTCCGGGTTCAAAAGATTACTGGCAGCAGCCTTTGCAAGGTCGTCGGCTACTTCATTTCCAGGCAGACCAACATGCGAGGGGACCCACTGGAGGTGGATTGGGTGTTGAACTGAAAGGCTTTTCAACGAGAGTAGAATACATCTACTAGTATTGTCGCCGATGGATTGCCAATTGAAAAGGTGCTGAATCGAGGATCGACTGTTAAAGTCCTCAAGTTTACCCCCTGAAGTCCTGCAGGCCGCCTCAAAGAGTACTCTTATAGCCAGCGAGGGGGTGCACCTATGCGGAACGGGTGAAGTACGTCGGGAGAGTAATCTTCTGGTAGGTTCACCCAAGGCGTGAAGGCCGTTCCAATATGCTCAGCTAAGGTATGCAGTCATAGGAGCCAAGTCAAACTTCTAACTTAGGTTCTAACATAGGACAAGGTGCTCCAGGTCTCCGGATCAACAGAAGCTATCAAATTTTCCCCTTTACCATGAGTCTAAGTATTTTTAGACACTTTATTATTGAATACATTTAATGATAAAAAATATATGGGGATACATGCTCACGTATTCACTCGATAAATAATTATAGCATATGTATACGAGTGTAATTAATGATATAATTTTTTAAAAAATATTTTGAATGATTTTATTATTATAATTTAATTTTTTAATTCTATAAGATATTAAAATTTGGTAATCCTAAATCGTTGCAAATTTATTTATTTCATTTTAAGATTTGTACTGTACCATGAATAAATAAAATGAAATTTGTTCTATGAAACAAAATAAAAGGCAAATTACAAATATTATACAATTATATGTAACTGAGAGTTCATATGTATGTAATTATATATCTATGTAAGTTTGCTATATTTAATTTTATTCTGCTATTTGTATAATTCCTTAAATTAAGGTTAATTAATGAGCTATAATATTATTATCCTTCCTAAGTTACATTTTGGTACATAAATTAAAAGTATATAGCATAAAAGATATTTAGCTGTTTTCAAGATTCTATGACCTTCTATATAAACACATGGATATTTTTCTTAAATATACATGGGGTAATTCAAATTTTCCAATTAAACTTTATTAGGAATTTAACTTTCAAGTCAAATCTTCTTTGTAATTTATATAAAGAGTCAGTCGAAATAGGGATTTAGCAAGTTAGTAATTGGAATTTAAAAGTCAGAAAGAGAAAAATACTAATTTACATAAAATAAATATTACATTAAATATTTTAGAAGTAGTTTACTAACGCATTTTTAGAAATATTTTTACATTTCAAAGATTTTTTTCATTTGGTAAATAAAAAAAACTTTTAAATGAGCATTTTAAGATTTTGTTATTTAAAGAGCATTATTTTGCTTCTCACTAAATATTTTCATAAGTATAAAAAAACTCATTAAAATAATTTGTTCTATCTAGGCAAATTGTAACATTATAAAACAAATGTACAGTAAAAATTTTCTTTTTTCCAAGTAGAATGCGTGAATTTAAATCACTTTTGTAAAATAGAAATATTTAACACTTCCATTCAAAGCTCATTAAAATTCCTTAAGCTTTTCATATGAAAAATTCTCTTTTTAAATTTAAAATTAATTATTTATGATTTCAATCAATATCAGTCAGTTAGAAAATTATCACTAATATTAGCCAAATTTCCTTAAATAATGATATTTTATGCTTCAAATTAGCTAACAAGTTATAAGTCACTGCTGTAGCAATTGTTTAATCATTTTTAGACGCGTTTAGAATGCCCCCGATTGTCCTTCAAACTTCATACAGATAGAATTTATTCCATTAATTAAAAAAAATTATGCTTTCGTAACAGTGTTTAAGATAAGTTCACAATTTAGTGTAATATATAAACTTTTAAAATGACACTTTTTATTATAAATCAGATTTATAAAGATAACTTTAGCTAGAGAATTTTAAATACTTTAAAAAACTAATATCTTCACTATTCTCTTCGGTATTTTACAGAGGAATTACATTTTGCTCAAGATACTAATCACTTAAATTTGTAAAAATACAATACAAATTTAAAATATGAACTTTCACTGAAATAAAATATTTGAGTTTACCAACAACTTAAAAGAATTATAGTACTGAGATATGACAGTGTTTGAAAATTCAGCATCTAACTTCTTTTATGATTACCAGAAAGATTCTATGGAAAAATAGTAATAAAAAAAGTAATATACAGACATTTTGGATTTTTATGTATGACCATTTATTGTAATATTTATATGGGATGATAATTAATAAGCAATTTCCACTTAAAGGCTTTTTTATAGTTATTAAAAACAGAAATATCTGAAAAAATTTTTCCTTAAAAAACAATCATAAAAAGGAATTGTATTTTAACCAAAACATTATATTTATTAAGAATAAAAATGTTTAGCAATTGTATATTTATTTTTAATAATAACTGTAAAAAGAATGGTAATTTTATTATATTGAAAATGATCAATTATTTTTATGCTTTCAAAAAGTAAGAAAAAATTCAAACAGAATGAAACAGCTCTAATAATCCTTTTACAAACTACCTTTTCATTTAATTAAAATATTCATTTAAAAATAATTTTGCAGAATCTAAAAAATGAGTAAAGTTTACCAATACTCTTAAGTGATTTAAAATATCTCGTGCAGAAATTTTGATTTTCATCACTTATAGACTTTTCATTGATGAAAAACAAAGCACTTCAGCATTCTCAAAGTTATTTACTTTCAATTATAATATAATTTGGAACATACAACTTTTAGGCATATTTTCCAATTATTTTACTACGTTCTTCTACATAGTTTATTTTACAAACTAGTCTTTAAGTTTCATTATATTTAAACCTGCACTGCTGTTTAATTTGCAGTGATGAAATACTTAAATATATTCTTTAAGAAAACGTAATTTGAAATCTAATCAATAAATTTCTAAAAAAAGGAATGTAAAACATTATTTAATTAAAAATTACAAAATGTAAAATGTTATTTCTTTATTTCTGTAACAACAATAGTTTTCATAAACTGCCTGTGTCTATATAACTTATAATAATAAAATCATGAAGATCATAAAGATGCGTTAAAAGTGTACTAAATAATATTCAATTATATGTCTCTATTATCCTTCAGTAGATAGTTTAATCCCCCATAGCTATTGTAAGAATTTCTTTTTAAGAATTACGTTAGGAAACCATGACATTTCAAGTTGAAAGCTGTTTATTTACATTATGGACGGTCTTTTCATGGTTTGTAGC
Organism: Latrodectus hesperus; assembly: GCA_037975125.1. Lineage (NCBI taxonomy): Eukaryota > Metazoa > Arthropoda > Arachnida > Araneae > Theridiidae > Latrodectus > Latrodectus hesperus. The sequence goes on along the minus strand of JAJQOW010002425.1, from coordinate 14,133 downwards.
TTTTATTCATCTATTGCAAAGAAAGGGGGAAAATGCTTTTATAACAGAGGAATTATGTGAGAAAATTCTTTGAGTGGTGAGGTAAGAAAAAGTGAAAAGATAGAAAGCAGAAATACAACTAAAACTTTTGTTGTTCAACAGTGGCTTAGTTTAAACTAAGGATCTTTCTTTCACACAACTATGTAATAACTCTAATAATTAAAAGCCTCATACGAACATTTTTCAGTAATTTTTTTTCTTCTTGAAGGACAGTTTAATGAATAGGAGACTATATTTATATGTTGTAAGAAAGGAAATTTGGAAATTTTCCAGTCGTCTAAATTGATAGAAACATATGCAAAAAGGCAAAAATCAGTATCTATTGCTTAAAAATTGAATGATTCTCACTTTCTTTCCTAATCTTCCAATCTAAAAGGTATTACCCAACCATTAAATCAAGTGAACTGACAAAAAATGTATTTTTCTTAATGTAATATAGAGAAGATAAGAGCATTTGAAAACTGTTATAAAATATTTAAATAGTATTTGCTTTCTGTGGAAAGATTTTTCATACACTGCAAGTCACATTCAAGTGTCGAGAGGGGAAAAATCTCACAAGATTAATTGCTTTATTTGTCGCTCGTACTATCTTTTGTACCAGAGGATTAATTAGAGGGGAACATTCAGTTTGAAGTGGATTCCGAACCACTACAAACACCCATACCCAAAGTGGGATTTGACGTGAGACGTATGAGCTGTTAAATCAGAAGTATGAACACTGATTATTCAGTGAATGAATTATGTCAAACAATCAGTTCGATTCATATGCATATTAAGAGTGGAAATGAAACAATATATCCCCTGTTATTCAAATGTTATTTTTTTAATCATTGTTCCACTCACCCTGAAGAAAGTAATAAACATGTATTCCATTAATAATTTCATACATATAAATATTAATATATTACTCTTCTTTTTGATCATCTCAGAATAATTGCCCACAAGTACGAACCATGCGTTTTTAGTAAAATAAATGCATTAATTCGAATTAAAGTCAATTGCTTAGTATAAATGGCATTATTCTCTAATTAATCTTTACATGAACTGAATTACAAATGAATTTATAAAAATAATTTTAGTTATTTGAGTTTATGAAGTTTATTTCTGAAATAATATAATAAAAATTCTGAAATAATTTTTATTTGCAGCATATGCCTTCATAATAACTTAATTTATTAACCTAGTACGTTTATATAATTCTAATTGAATTTTTAGCTGTGTGTGTCTAGACATGTAATTTAATAATTTAATTGATTATTTTATGTTCTCTAGCTATTAAAGAATGAATTATGTAATGTGACAAAATATACTATATACATAATTGTTTTAACTGCAAAGGAGACGTTTCTCTCTCATTATAGACATAAATAGTATTCTCTAAAAAATTTTAAAACATTCAGATTTTTGTTTTTTACAACTACATATTGTATAAATGCATAGAAACACTCATAAAATTTTTACTATTTAAAAAAACTATATAGGCCAAAAAAATAAGGCATTTTCCTAGAAAAAGTTAAAAAACAGAAGTTATTTCTATTTATTTTTTTCGTTTTTTAAAGTGATTAATTTTCAAATTGCAGCAATTTTTTAGATACGATTTAAAGAAGTTATTAGTTAAATTTTTGTACATTGGAAAATTTTAGAAATCTGGAATTTTAAACTTGCATTTAGAACCAGTATTTCTTATTTCTTCACATTCTTATGAATGTTATTGAAACTAAGTGAAAAAATTAAAATTACTTTGTGAACAAAAGCAATTGAGAAAACATTTTTATTTAAAATTAGATTGAATAGTTCATACCGAAAATAAAATCTGCAAAAAGGTTTTCATGAGTAGATTAGTTTTTATAATTAATTTATTTGTACGTGAAGAGAGTGATGAATTTCAATGTCACATGAAAATCAACTTCTGTTTACCAGGGACTAAACTCAAATTATAGGTATTCGGTTATTTATGTTTATCATTTTTTCACAACAGAACTGAATAAATGGATTCACTTTCACAACAAGTTTTATCTGATTTAAATTGTTCAGTTGCACATATTAAGTGCATATTAGTATACAATTATATTAAAATTGTTACATTTCCATATTAATACAAGATGCATTTCTTAATCAGGAATTTATCCTGCTGATTATTATTAATATAAATGATTTTTTATCATTTTAATTATTTAGAATTATTATGAGATAAGCAAAATGCTTAGAATTCGGCTTTATTTTAGAAAATTCTTTTTAATTATAGATTTTATGTACGTTTCATATATTTAAAAAACTTTTTGATTTTTTAATAAAAAACAAAGAGGAAATCTACTTAACAGTTGAAGTTTTGAATTTAATAATGGGATTAATATGATTTCATTAAAAAAATTATGCATATTGTTTTATTTGTTGTATTTTACAGGACAGTTTTTTTTTATAACACGCAACAGATTTGTAAATAACTTATTCTACAGATGATATTCTTTCAAAGTATTTCTTTCAAAAATCATAATTAATTTTTCCATTTTTGAAACTTGCTTCATTTTTGCACATTTTTAAAATCATAAATAGGAATTTTTGCTTTATTAAGTTTATTATAAACAATTTAATATTTAAAGATAACAAATTTATTGAGTTTAAATGTGACATATTTTAACTATAAAAACATTTTTTAAGAAACATCTTGAAGCTGTTACACGTAAAGATTATTACAATTTGGTTTTAGTTATTTTAAAATTACTATATGCATTTGAAAACATATTATTTAGATATTAATTTCTTAGTAAAATATTAGTACATAATTGTTAAAAGTGCAGTTACTTCAGAGAAAATAAAGTTTTCTTGAGCCGTAGTATAAAATAAATGTGTCAAATACATTTATTTTTTACCATAAATCTTATTTTTGACACGTAGTATTTTATATATTCCTTAAAATTTGGAAAGATTTCTACATATGTAGAAAACGACGACGTATGTGAAAATATTTTGACAGATATAAATCAATGCATTGAAAATAAATTTAGGTATTTCAAAGAATGAAGTCTTTTGCAGTAAACTCTATAGAAATTATGGAAATATACTTCTTAGTTTCTTTGTTTTCATATTTTATTTTGTTGAAAAATTTATTTCATTTAGAAGATAACAAATTTACATTTTATTTCATACAGTATATAATTTTATTTTAGTCAAATTTCATTTCTTTTCTTTGTAGATTTCTGTAATTTTATTGAATTATATTCCCTTTTTTATTAAATTAAGGAATTTAAATTTTACCCTTTTTATATATTTTATTAAAAATTTATCTATATAAAAATAGTAAAATGAACATTTTGCTATGTAATCTGTAATTAATAGATTAAAGTATACAAAATGATTTATTTAAAAAAATTAATATAAATATTAAAAAATATTATAACATTAAATTTAAAACATACATCATTTGTTTTATGAAAAAAATCTTAATATATTATCCAGTGTCATTAGTTCAAAAATAAAAAGAAAGATTTTTTACACTGTGTATGATCATTGAAAACATATAGTATTATTTCAGATATAGTTTATTTTCAAATTATATGACACATATTAATTTATCCGTATAAAATATTAATATATAATACACATTCATTAGATATTAATTTGATTCAATGCATATGATATTAAGAGTTTATTTTAAATTCAAATTTCATTGTTATATTATGTTGCAGTTTTTCTATTCTAGTAATCTAAAGTTCAAACTTTGTTAACTCTATTCAGTTGTTAAAATCTTAGGTATCATTCAATACGTATACTCAAAAAAACACAGTTTTAAACTAATGAATACCAATACTAAAGCAGAATATTATTATTCCTATAATTTTGTTTATTTATAAAAAACTATGTTCTTAAGATTGTTCTATCAATAATATAATATTAGAACATATATATTTTCACACATGAACAAAAAATAAATTTTACTCAATAATTCCTGTTATTTTTCATGTTACTTCTTGAGCAAAATAAGTAGTTTTCCAGTCTGTTTTCGATTAATAATAATAATATTAGTTGTCTTAATTTTCGTTTAATAAAATAAGTAGAAAGAGTAAGCTGTTAACTATTGAATAAGTGACAAAGAAAATAAATTGTTAATTTATTCTACATTGAGAAGACTAATAATTTTTGGAAGTTAATAAAAAATATTATTTAAAATTGTATATGGATCAATTATTGTGACCTGAAGCGAGAGAAACTACATGGCAAAAATCCATCAATTCAGTGTATTTTGTATAAATATGCATTTATCCAATACTTTCACCATCAGCTGAAAAATAATTATATTTGTTGGATTAAATTCAGTGTATCTTGTATAAATATACAGTTCAGTATATTTCAACTATTTAAGTGCTTCATAAATGTCATTTTTTTATTACTGAGACAGAAACCCATTATTTAAGTAGATAAAATTTTAGATATTTTACATAATATTATAATTTGGATGTTGGGTAGCTTCGTGAGTGGCAATAATAATACTGTTTCCAATAAATAGTTCTAATATCATTAAGCATGTGATTCCTTGACTTATTATTTGGAAATCATTATAAATTTCTATAATACTTTTTAAATAGTATTGAAATTTTACATTCTAACTGATAAGATGTTTATAAAAATTTCTCATCCGAATTTAGATGTCAGAAATTAAAAAAATTATGCACAAATCTAGATGATCATGTAACGCTATCATTATCATTCAAAATCCATATTTAAATAAATTTCAAAAAGCATCTAGGTAAAAATAAACTTGACACTAACAAGGCAATTTAAACTCTTCAATGTACGTACTCAATTAAAATTTCAACATACTTCTATCACAGAAATTTATTTTTTGTTTATTTTGTATTTGATTAGGAATAATAATCATTAATTTCAAAGTTAAAAATATTATTTTTCCTCTGTGTATAAAAATTTTAAAAATAAACTATTCTTTCCTGAATAGAAAGCAAAATTTGAGAATTTCTGTCAATTATTTGGAAATTATTATTGAAAAGAATAATAAAATTTCATTAACAAATAAAAGAAAACTCGATTATAAATAATACATTTGCAAAAAATATTATAAATCGGTAAGTTTAGAAGGATTTTGATAAAAAAAGTTTTATAATATAAGAAGCACATTTATTTAAATAATATAGCCTCTCTTTTTATTTCGTGTTTTTTAACTTTCATCTATAAGCTTTATGCAAGGAGTACAATGTTACTACTTCTAAATTATTTTAACTATGGAATAGATATTTTTATAACATATTTTCAAGGAATTCAGTAAACTATTGGGAAAAACTTGACAATACTGCATTCACTTTCCTTTCTCAAAGCCAACTTGATAAATGTGTAGATATTGATTTTAAGAATTCATACAAAACTTTTTTAAGGACTAAAAGAAAAAATAACTGATACACGAAGAGACTTTGCCTTTAAGAATTTTTTTAATTAATTTCTTTCATTATACTTATAGTATAAAAATTTTAAATAAGCTTTAAATATTTGTACTGAATGAATAAATTATGTACATTTTTTATTTATAACGTATCTACAGTGATTATCAGATATATTATAAAGCACAATAAATTATTGGAGTCCTCTGTATCATCTATAATTAGATCGTAGATTATTGGAAATCAATTGTCAAATGCCATTATGTGCCAAGCTTTGCTCATTATACCTTTTCTGACAAAACTGCTGAATATCCGACACACAAAAGAAAAGGGTAATCAAATTACTTTGTAAATAATTTCTAAGGAAATTCTTCGAGTAAATTTCACCTCATTAGCATTTCGTACCGATTCTTTAACACATAATTGATAATCATCGAGTTACTTGTTGGCTACTAATTTTTTTGAAACTACTCCTTTAATAATGATTCTTTAGAAAATTGTTTCCCAATATTCTTTACTTAAAAATGACATTCTTTTATCTCCTAATCATATTATATCTCTAATTTAAAACTGTTCATTTTAATTCAAATAACTATATATTGAGGTAATATGTTGAAATATTTTGGGACTTGCATTCAAGAAAGCAGTTCAATAAATGATAACTTATGATATTAGTCTTATCGTTTTTAAAACTATTTAAAACAAGATTTTCATTTAGAAAAATATTTTGGCGCATAGCTAAATTACATCAATTGAAAGCTTTGTTTTAAATAATCTCAAACTCATACAAATAATGTTCTTGAGAAATCCTTAAATCAATTTTTCAAAGTATGAATTAAAATAATAAATACCATAATATAAAATTATTCTAAAAAGGGCATTTAATTTTTTTAAAGTAAGTTATCATTAAATATTGATAAAAAATTAAAGACATGCATTTTAATTTTGTCAATAAATTACAGGCTCATTAAAATTCACTTTGTACATAAAATTGGATTCCATTTTATAGAATTTTACCTTATCGTCGATTATATTAAGCTTTTGAAAAATAATCTTATTCTAAAAGGTAAGTACCTTAAGCCAATAAAGCAAATTAAATTTAAAATTTAATGATGTTTTAAATCACTACATGAATTTTTAAGACTGTACATATATTAAGCACTTTCAAAGTGAAATCATATTTGTGCAACGTAATTGTTTATAATTGAAATAGATCAAACTCTTTATTAACTGGATATCAATAGAGAGTTAAGTTAATAAATAAAAACTAAGCAAGGGATGAATTGTAGATTTAGAGTTTGCAATTTTCCTTTGAAATCCATTGCATAAACCCAAATTTCTATAGAAATTTATACTGCACATCAGCTTCTTCGAAGAATTTTTTTTATGTAGCACAATATATTACGACAATGTGATCTTAGTTAAAATAATATTGTCATTAAAATTTTATTTTGAGTACATTAGAGCATAATAACAAGTGTTTATCAATCAATATAAGGAAATATTCTTAAAGCTTCTAAATAATTCATAACATAAAAATTATAAGTATGAAATGTCAATTTCAGATTGTTTGATTTTTAACTGTGGTTTATTTTCTTCCAAAATAAATATTTTATTTTATAAACAGAAAATGCTTCCGAAGATGCCCATATACTTTTTTAAGTTTTCCTTTGCATCAAGTCTTTTATTTGAAATCAAACATTAGCAGTGAAATACATTTTGAAAGGCACAGATCCCAGCTTGCTTGTAAATTTTACGAAAGATAATATCCCTAAAATGTAAAGCAGCACTTATTTAACTACAATGAAGGCAGTGCTGTAGCAAAATTACGCTTTTAAGTACACGGAAAATTAGTATCTAATAAAATAACTCTAATTGAAAGCATAGCAAAAACCGGAGAAAGTAAACTTTTTGTGTATATCAATATTTTTGGCGGAAATATTAAATTGGCAATAAAATATAAAAAGTTTTAATATTTTAATAAATGTCTTATAACTCTTTTTAACTAATTGTTTCAGTACTAATAATCGTTTGATATATGAAATTATTGTCTGAGCAACGTTTATTTTGAATAAAAAAAAATACAGTTTTCAAGCTGAGAAATAAGTCTGTGAAAAGTAAAACTGTTTGGCGATATATTTGGCTACGTAACACTATTTGATGATAAAACACAAATTAACATTTTCGAAGTTTAGAGTTGATAAAATCAATTATAGCCGAGTTATCGTAGGCTAAATATACGAATATTCTGGAACATTCCTGGGCTTACACCAAAAGAATACAAATACCAGATTTAGTCAAGCAGTCAGCTCAAAAACAAAGCAAGGAGTCAGTTAGGCATCTAATCATCATCTCTGAAAGTTTATGTACTTAATTTCTGCCTCATATAAAGTGAATGATTTCTAACTTGTGAAGATTCTTCGTGCTGTTGCAATTTTAATCAGTCCGACTGTGAAAGGACTATAGAATAACGTGCTTGCTTGAAGAAGTAATAATCCTTATTTAAGGATAATCATATTGTCGCTGCCACTTAAATATCTTAAATAAGCTTGTAAGTTCCTTTAAAAATATTTTATTTTGAAACACACTTGCAAATAGTTTGTAATTTCGAAAGATTTGCATATTAAAATGCTATTATTTAAAAATTTACCCACAGGAGTAGCATTGTATATATTTGCTGCACAATTGAAACAATAAATACATGTTCGATGTATTGAATTTTCTATTTTTTCTGTAGGACTATTGATTTCTCGTTTCCATTGATATTAAATAATACAAATTTTAAAGAAAATAGTCATAATATTATTCGTAAATAGTTTTGATTTGAAAACGGTCTTATGAATAAAAATAAAACATCAGAAAAATTTGAAACGTCATAAGACAAAAGAAGTTTTAATAAATAATAAACACGGATATTAATAAGAATTAAGTGTACAAAGAGTAGAAAGTTTATTATATAAATGGCAAGAAAAATCTACTTACTTCTTAAAAATATAGAATTATCAGACGAATGTCATAGCTTTAATAATGCATAAAACTATTTAGTATAAAATAAGAATTTTCATTTAATTTTCCAATATATATATATATATATATATATATATATATATATATATATATATATATATATATATATGTGTGTGTGTGTGTGTATATATATTAATAATAATTAGGATATAATGTTTTTATTTGAAAACTATACTGAGTTACTAATTACATTCATTTAACCAAAATGTGTCTGATTCATTTAATCACCTTATAATGTCTGACACTCATCACATATTGAATAATCCACATTCCTGAACATTAATACAGAAATAAGGAAATAAAGTTCTATGGTGGCTCATGGAGCATGGGTTTGTTTGAAATCTTGTATTTTGATGTAAGATTTTTAGCACTTCTCAGTTAAAAGGTATTAACTTAGAACATAAAAAATATACTGTATTATTTTAAAATATTTTATGATTGAATCTTCACGATCATCATCATCGTCGTTAACTCGACAACCCATTGTAGGTCATGACCTTTTACACGTGTTTCTTTCCCTTTGATCTATCTCTTGCTTCTCTAATCCAATTTGAGGATTTTATAGTTTCAAGGTTTCTCTCCTTGTACATGTTATCCAGCCATCTAATTTTCTATCTTTATCACGAACATCTGCCATCTGTTTTTGTATTATGGATCTTAAGTGGGATGGATTCGGGAGACACATGTGGATAACATGCCCCATCCATATCATTCTTTAAAATTTGATGTTTTTAACTATGTCAATACCTTGATAGCATTTGTAAGTTCAAAGTATACCTTCGTTTCTTCTCTATAATCACTTCAACACCCCTAAGCACTCCACTTAGAATTTTTCTTTCAAAAATTGACCAAAATGGACTGTGCTGTTTGTTCATTGCCTGTGCCTATGAACCTTATATCAGATATGGTCTAATAATGACTATTTTAGAGTAAAATCTTTGTTTTGGTCTTAATCATTTTAAATCTAAAGACCCTACTTTTCATACCATAATAAGCTCTGTTTACTATGATTAATCTGCTATTTACTTGTGATCCTAAATTATTCTGATTATTTTCTTATGTCTCAAGACATGTATCTTCTTCTTCGAGTTGGGTTTGTATGTCATAGAGCACCTCTGCTTTTATCAGCATTTTGTACTGTTAACTCCAAACCCAATGTTTCTTAGTTTCAGTTGCTCGGATCACCCACTTTATTAATAAAGTCTGATAACCCTTTAATGGAATCTAGGTGTAACTCTCTAGTATGGATGATGCCTAAAGAGGTTAATCTAGGGAGGGCAAGAGCCTCGCATTCATAAATGATATGCTTGGCCGTTTCCTCTTGCATATGACATTTCCTGCAGATAGGGTCTTGCTGAAACAGTCCCATTTTATGGAGGTGTTTTTTGAAATAGTAGTGCCCAGTTATGAAGCCTACGATTAAACGTATCTTCTGCCTAGAGCATCTTAGAATTTCATAGGAAATCCTCGCTGATGATCTACAGATCATAATTTTAGCGTGGGTTTGACCAGGAGATTTGAGCCAAGCTTCATACATCTTCCGTTTTTCCCATCTAAGAACATTGGTTTTTGCGGTCTTCAAATTGATCCCACAAAAAGGTTCTGGACCAATGGGAACAAAAGACGATCCTTGTTTAGCAAGCTCATCAGCCCTTTCATTACCTTCGATACCTTTGTGCCCTGGCAAGGATCACCCTGTTTTTACCCATACAAGGATCACCCTGTTTTTAGTTGCCAGTTCTGTAAGAAGGTTTCTACACTCCAGAATCATTTTAGATTTGATTTTGAAGGAATTAAGCGCTTTTAAAGCGGCTTGACTGTCACTGAAAATGAGAATCCGCTTATCGTAGTAGCCCTTCTTCATATTCAGTCGCAGACAGTGGATAATGGCCAAAACTTCTGCCTGGAAGACCAAAGCGTATTGCCCAAGGCTTACAGACAAGCTGATTCTTGGTGACACGCCACAAACTCCCAGTCCTGAGAGGCTGTTCTTCAGTGATCCATCTGTGTACCAGATTAGATCTCCTGTTTTAGTTTCAAACATGTTGTTATCCCATTCCTCTGTAGTTGGAAAAACTATATCAAATGTCCTATCAAACATGTATGTTTTTTCCATGATGTCAGATGGCATCAGAAAAGTAGGGTCTTGAATTTTTCTGGTGATGCCCTTGTGCCCTTTGGCAACAGGCTGGTCATACCAGTGGTTTTGCAGCTTCATTCTGTATGCATTCATTCTTGCAACGCTGCAGATGAAGATGTCCAAGGGAGTCAGACTCAACACAACCTCCAATGCTCTGGTTGGCGTGGTGGAAATTGCTCCTGTGATGCAGAAACAGGCTAGTCTTTGTAGACTCCCCAGTCTGTCAATCACAGTATTATGTTCCACCTTATGCCACCAGATCACACAGGCATATGTGAAAATGGACCTGACAAAAGCTGTGTACATCCATAACATCAGTTTTGGATGTAAACCCCAGTTTTTACCAAGAATTCACCTGCAAATCATAATGCTTTTCTTTACTCGGTTGATCCTATCATCAATGTGCTTATTCCAGGTGAGTTTCTGGTCTAAATAGATGCCCAGATACTTCACCTCTGAAGCCACATTGATTTCAACATCAAAAAGTCTTGGTATGAAAAAACCTTTCCGTTTCTTTTTGTGTGTAAAAGGTACAAGGTAGGTTTTCTGAGGATTAACCATCAGGTCATTATCCATGCACCATTGACCTACACAACTTAGAGCATCCTGCATGAGATGACAAGTTATGTCAAAATCTTTACCAAGGATAAGGATGACAATGTCATCAGCATATCCCTGCGTATAATAGCCCTTATCATTTAGATGTTTTATAAGGCTATTTACAACTAGGTTCCAAAGTAATGGTGGCAGAACACCTCCTTGAGGACAATCTCTAGTAGTCTTTTTTTCAAATGATTCACCGAAGATGTTCATTTGTATATATCTATCCGAAATTAAGGCCTCAATCCAAGTTCACAGGGTCTGATTAATCCCTGCCCCTCTAAGTGCATTGAAGATGGATGGATGGGAAGTATTATCAAAAGCACCATGGATGTCGAGGAAAGTTGCCAAGGCAATATCCTTTTGATCCAGAGTGGCTTCAATCTTGGAAACTAGCTGATGTAGAGCAGTCTCTGTAGATTTGCCGGGTTGATAGGCAAATTGAAGAGCATGCAAGGGACTATTTCTACCCAAGTAATCTCTAATATGCCGATCAATGATTTTCTCCATAATTTTAAGAAAGAATGAAGAAAGACTGATTGGTCTGTATGACTTGGCCTGGTCGTAAGTGTCCTTGCCAAATTTTGGAATGAAAACAATCCTAGTCTTTTGCCATATCTTTGGTATATATCCCAGGGCCAAACTAGTTCTATAAATTCTAGTTAGCATTGGTATGACAACCTTCTCTGCCTTCTGGATCATGATGGGCATAACTCCATCAGGCCCAGGGCATTTTAGAGGTTTAAAGGCAAAAATTGCCCATTTAACAATGTTGTAGTTTATGATATTTTTAGCGATGGTCCATTGATTGCCATTGACTCTTTGCAAAGAGCCAATGCAATGTTCCCCTTCGTTGCTATAAATATCTCTAGTTCCCGGGAAGTGGGTCCTGGTCATAATTTCCATAACCCCTTTTCCGGAAGCAGCAAAATTACCATCCTCGTCTTTTAGGGTACCAACCAAAATAGGTTCATCCCTTTTAAGGAGTGTCTGGAGTCTAGCTCCTTCAGAAATAGAATCTATCTCGTCACAGAACTTCCTCCAGGAGTTAATTTTGCTTTTTCTAACAAGTTTGTTATAAATAGTGAGGGCCCTTTTATAGTTCTCCCATTCACCATTTTTCTTAGCTTTGTTAAAAAGTTTTCTAACATTTGCTCTTTCGGCAGCTAGAGAGTCATTTTACCAAGGGCATTGGAGTTTAACTCTTCTAGTGCGAATGGGGCAATTGTTATGATAAGAATCTAGAATACTTCTCTGCAGGAGATCGGCTGTAACTTCTAGATCGTAGTTGTCTCTAATAGGTCTGTTCCCGAGCTCAATCAAACCAGTCAGTTCTTCTTGGAATTTCTTCCAGTCCGTCCTAACTGGTTCTCTGAATATGCGATCCAGACACACATTAGAGTGAATTTCAAAATGGATGTTTTAATGATTTGAACCAGAAGGTCTGTCATCTACTTTCCAGTGTTTGATATTTTTACTATTCAGCGTTGTCGCTATAGTAATGTCAATTACTTCAGATCGATTGGAAGTAATAAAAGTTGGTTCGTTGCCCTCATTTAGAATATCTAACACATAGCTTAGAATAAATTCCAAAAGGTACTCACCTCTTTTATTTGTGTCCGTACTTCCCCAGACAACATGATGAGCATTACAATCTAGTCCTAGGACTACCTGTAAGTTGTTATTTCTGCAAAAGTTCATGAGCTTGTGCAGAGAATGGTCAGGTGGAGCCTTCTCTTCATAGGGCAGGTATCCAGAGCCAAAAACAATTTCCCTGTCCCTACCCTCTATGTTGAGTCTGACTTTCACAGCTGTCAGGTCCCTAAGAATAAATTCAGAGAGGGGAAGAACCTCAATGTTTTTATGTAAGAGTATACAAGTTCTAGCGTTACCATTCGTACAATAGATAAGCTTACCTTTAGTTCCTTTGAGACCACTGATTCTCCCCCTAACCAACCAGGGTTCTTGAATCAGGGCCAGGTGTATATCCCCAGCAAGAAACTTCTTACTGAGGTTAGTAGTACCACTTTTACTGTGGTGGAGGTTGGCTTGAACTACCTTCACCCCCATCAGCAGGAGCAGGTTTATCAAGTACTTTAGCCTGCACATGGTGAAGTCCAATATGAAACCTATATCCCCTTACACGAAGTGTGGCAGCATCTAATTCAGGCACACTAAGAACGATGGTCCTCCCAGATGTGTCGTTCTTGGTGTTAAGAACGTTCCACTCCATTGGAGTGACCCCACCGTTCTGAGCCTCGATTTTTCTCAGGAGCTCTTTAGGTTCCAGTTCATTACAGATTTTTGGCAGTTTTGCAATTATCTTGGTGGTTCTGACAAGTTTCCTTGCCTCACCCATCAAGAGTTTATGTTCTTGCCAAGGGCTTATATCATTGACATTCTGTTCCAGCCACTTTGAGCTCTCCAGATCTGCACAGTTGATAATAAGAGCCCCGTTTTCAAGTTTACAGGATAGGAAGGTTGGGGCAAAACCCTCCTCATTCCTTCCTATTTTCCTGGTTAACAAGAGTTCCAGGTCATAGGCCTGTTTCTCTGTTAACCGTTTTTTCGGATGACCTTCTAAGAGCACGGCCATCTTGATCGCCGTGAGAGCCGCCCTGTTAGTAAATCCCTCAGGTCCTTCTCTCTTGGCAGCCTTTCCGACCTTGCCCTGGTTCATCCGGTTGGCAGGACGCTTCTCGCCTTTGGTTGACTTGGGTTTTTCAACCCAAGTCCCCTCAGCGATTTTGCGCTCCTTCACCAGCTTCTTTTTCTGGGCACCAGATATTCTCTTTTTAAGCTTGATTCTGGTCAGAGAGTCAGTCATGCTAGAGATAGCTTCCTGACTCTCACCAGAAGAAGCTGGTTTGGAGGTCATTTCTGCCTCCTGTGAAGGTTTCATTGCTACCCCTTCATTAGATTGTCTCTGAGTTCCCTTGA